>JASANG010002516.1:0-11068 GCA_030248215.1 Enoplolaimus lenunculus
AGGGTTTTATAATCGCGGTTGAATTTTCTTAGCTTGCGATCAGTCGCGTCTACAGATGCGGTTACAGTAGCGTCACAAACCCGACTTTTTTATTCGTGACTGTATAGCCTTGTTTACAATCAAGAATTTAACATCCGAAAAGCAGATGCTGCTCAGAAATTCAGAAAAGCAGATAAGGCTTTAATACTTCAATTATCTCATAGGTTGAGAGACTGTCTCAGGCACCCTCACCGCAGTACAGCTTCAGTGTGCTGGATACTCAGACTTTTTAACTATCGTGTCCTAGATACTGAAGCGTTTTTGGCTCCAACCTGCCGGCCACTGAAAGGTTTCGACTTCAGTGTCCATCAGACAACCACCTCAAGACTTACCGGAGTACGCCACGCTAAAGGTTTTCTCTTCGTCGAATCGATGTTGCTAATGCTCAAAGCTGTTTAAAACACTGTATTTTACATTAGGTCATGTGAACAAAGCCATATTTTACAAAATACGTTTGATAAAAACATTCATTCTTCTGCTTTCGACGACGACTTAGTTTTAGCATCACCTGTCGGAATAGTTGTTTCAGGCATACCTTCTGCTTCTGGCGATGGAACCAGCTCATAATCAAGTAAACCGTTTGAAACGTTACTTTCGGAAGATTGCGCTTCTGAAGGATCGATTTCTGAAATTGTGCACTGACGTCGTAATATGACTATCTTCCGGAATAATATTTACATAATGTTTAATTGCTTTTAATTTTCCGTCAACGTTAGATGGTTTCAAGATTGGTTTTAAATACTATTCGCCATTGCAAAAACGTTTGTGTCTTGTCCAGGCTGTGCCCGGATATAAATTTATTAGATACCGGAACCGCCGTAGTGCAGTCTTACCGACACAGATGTTTTTGGATATACCATCTAAATATTGCTCATTAATTGAACGGTTTGATTCGCTGAAAACTATGCGGAAGTAAATTATCTGGTGCTAGCTGGAGTTTCTGCTGCAGAACCATAATTATCCGTTACCCGCAAGTTTATACCACATACCGAAGCTGGATCTCAGTATTTTGCAAAGTAATAGAACGAAACTGGATATCCGGTCGCTCGTTGTATGACCGTATCTATTCACGTATCTGTTCGATGCGGATTTGGTGCAACAGCATTTAAAACGAAATTATGCTCAGATCATTTTACCATTTTCACTGTTTAACGACGTGTTTGTTAATCCAAGTTCCGCCAGAACAGCTTGTATTTCTCTCGTATCCAACGAAGGAGACCCCGGCAAATCGTTATCACTTGTGTTATCACAGTCGGTTACAGCTTCATTGATTTCAATGCCTTCGCTCTCGTCGACCGTTATGTTTACATTGTCTGCTCCTGGCGGTGGAGCTATAATACTAATTATATTTGATTACATAATATCAAGACCCATATTCTCAAACCGTAATAACGCCTATCACCAGTTAGCGATAATTTTTCAAACTTTACGAATTCCTAAATCTGCAGTCAAATCTAAAAAATGTTCTAAATTTCGAAGCTCGCCACTCATTGGTTCGAAATATACGAGACCTGCTGACTGGTGATAAGTGCTACACAATTTGAGAATAAGAACACAAGATCCAACACCGTACTTATTCAAGTTGCGTTTAATCAAACTTACAAGTTTACTAGTTTTTAGTCGTTATCTAATAAAAGCTGGAGGCTTCTCAATGCGATACCTACGCCATTCAACAACTCGCAAAATCTACACAAAATAACGACTTCAATTTTTAACCTAAACCCGCCATTTTATGGAAAATGTACTCGCAACAATTTGACGCGAAAATTCAAATATTCAAATAGATGCAACTCCAATTTTGTCGGCGAAATTCAGAAACCTGATTCTTTTCACTTAATGGTAGAGGACAATGATTCGTAACCGATAGTTCAAAATTCAAATAGCTAAAATAGTTTCCGAGTAATAAAATATTCGTACTAAATCGCTCCTTCTCCATTTCTTTTAACGTTTTCAGATCAATACCACTAATTGAAGCGTTTTGATCTAAAACCAACGATATCCACAAAACAGTCTTCAATAATTCATATCTTTCATTGCACAATGTAGCAGTGTCCTTGACATTCCTAGATAAATCGCTACGTTTGAAATAAGATTTAGAGTGCATAAAATTTTTTACCTTTATGACAAAGTACACTTATTTTCCGAACTTCGGAGATTAACTCAAACAGTCAAACTATACATGCACTTACGAAAGCGTCGAAATAACTGAACACAACTGAAACATAATTAATGAAACACGCAAACTTTAGAACTAGACTTGTCCACCAACTACGTATGTTGTCAAGCAACATACTGAGTGACATACGTGCCGGTTCCGTTGGAATATAAAATTTTGGACCTTTCACAAGTGAACCTAATTCAAACTAAATCTTTCCACACCTAATGGTAATGCAATACAATCCGCTTACTTTTATCTTTACGACTTGATGTTATTTCATCCTTTAACAGCGTTTCTTTTACCGTAACCGTCTGTTTGATAAGCCAGACACGGTAAAAGTAATTGATCCAAAACTTGTCTTCGGTTATGCTAAAATACATCACGATTTAGGTATATAAAATTGCGCTAATCGTTTCAAAATCCCGATAAGGTTATTCATTTTGAAAAAGTTTGTGCTCATTCAAAAAGCCAATATAGCCACTCTATTAAACCGGAAAACAATCAAATGATTTCGGGACCACAGTGCTAAAATGTCTTGTTGAAAAATTATAATCAAAAAGGTTTTCTAAGGTTTTTTAGATATGACAGTTTCCAGTCCCAGGGATGTGCGGTTTCGGCCGTAAAAGTGAGACCGAGATCTTTGATGTCGGTCTCGATCAATTTTTAAGTGAATTTTCTAAAAATAGTTGTGAATATTTTTGATCTGCCCAGAATTTCCCTTTTATTCATACTAGGGATGTGACGATACCAAAATTGTTGCCGATGCCGATTCTTATTTTAAAATTTTGCCGATGCCGGATCCAATTTTAGTACACCATGCTTAATAAGCACATAGAATACTACATTACATTATTATATTATGAAGGCTTAAACCCTAACCATCATAAACGGACATAATTTTATAAGAACGGTTAATTTCAATTAATTTTTTCAAATACAAACGCAAGAGAGATAACAATTTTCCTGAGCAGACACACTATTGTACGCCCAAAAAGGAAATTGATAGCATTTCAACTGACTGTTATGTGCAAAAAGAATCAGCATTTTGCAGTGCCGATGCCGATACTCACGAAAAGTGCCGATTATTATTGATGCCGATTAATCGGCACATCCCTAATTCATACAATTAAACTAAAAAATCACCGCCAAACTTTTTTTTACTTTATTTGCCACTTAGGAATGGTGGCACAAACTCATCGATTGAAAATTTTCACGTAACTATCTCCAACTCCAATTATAACAGACGTTCCGCACAAATGAAAATGAAATTAAGCGGATTATATGCGACCGTCAGCACCAATACTAATGAAAACTGTACTTGGTGGTAAACTCTGTAAAAAGCTCATTCAGTTTGCTTGCGTTGTGCAATTTTGTTTACTTGTTTACATCCACACCCCCATACCTACGCTGAAGCGTAAACCTAAACCTAAGGCTAAGCCATCCATGTCATAATGTAGTAAGATAATCCCTTTGACGGAACTTGAGCCTTTATTTACACAATAATAGTGTTGAATGAAGTAAACAAGCACCCAAGTTTTAGTGGTTCACGCATATACGTTTAGTCTAAAATACGAGCAACACATTGCTACGCCCTTTCATCAACTCAAACTAGCTCAGCTAGCCGCTTTTTCACCTCTTTGGCTCGATGTGCAAGCCACCGAGACTCAAGAAAAGCGAGAATTAGACCAACCAAATCCCGAGACTTGCCGAGACCGAGACCAGACCGCTCAACCCTGTCCAGAGCTGATACCTGCTAGTTAATAACTAAATGTTGCCTCTTCACACAATCAAAAATTTGAGCCAAAAATTACAACTTACCGCCGAGGCACGAGGGCAAAGCGCATCTGTCGCAGGTTATGGTCTTCTGCAAGAGCTGCAAGTGCTTGCGGAAGGCATATTTCCGAATCAAAGTGAAACTTTGAGCCATTGGGTGGATCACGAAGAAAGTTGCGCTTTTCCTAAACATAGAGTTACGGAACATAAATTATACTAAACTCTTTTTACTTTTATGCATATGCGAAATGCTTCATTTGATCACGGCGCATCAAAGTACGGCTATGACGTACACGCTTTCCTGATAACATCGGCATGCCAGGGTTTTAGCGGAAGATTTTGAAAAGAGAGATCATTTTACATAAAAAATTAAAAACTTGGGTTCTACTAACATAAAAGATTTGTCGCAGAAACCCATGTCACAAAACCTCCAAGAAGAAAATTTTGCGTCCCGTCCCCTTGTTACATCCTTGTACCATGTATTTGGATAATACATATTACTTGGACAACGAAAATCAACACGACAAATTAATGCCCAGTGACTAGTGAGTGCGTTTTTAAAACTATAGTGATCGAAAGTGCGTTTTTTAAAACTATAGTGATCGCAATAAAACAATGTTTAACTTGAACGATTAATGTAAGCATAAAGCAGGAATTTAAGCGCTGACACATCAGCAAGCAATAACCTAAAAGCTAGCAGTTGACATTGCCTACCAAAGAAAGCGCTGTTATCTCCTTCTTGAGTTCAATTTCATTAAGACCAAGCTCTTCGCAGTCAAAACTCCACGGTGGTTTGCAGGAAGACATATTGTGCGCCTGCGGCAACGATGTATTCGGTTTGAAATTTTCGTCAAACGTTTCTTCATAATTGCGCATTAACTCATCAAAAAACCGCTGTAAAACATAAAACTAAGCTATTTTCCAGTTTGCCAGGGTGCAACCGGAATTACAATTTGACGGAGCCGGAATTTGAAAAAATTAACGAAGTGTAACACATCGAACTAATTATAAAGTACGTACTAATATCCCGAAACCTAACCTGCACTTCGCTCCTGGATCCACATTTCCGTCTGCGTAAAGCACCTATCACTAGTTAGTTAAAGTGTTTTTAAACAAAGAAAACGTCGACTAAACTTTCGCACAATAACTGGGTGAATTCAGTTAAAAAAAGTGCCGAGTTGAGAGGCGGACCAATTATTTGTTTAATAGTTACATGGCCTATCACAAACAGGTGAGAGGTATTCCACACAGCTGCGAATACGGCTGTTCATACGCTGCATTAAAAGTGACAATTCCAACGAACGTTATTACCGGTTCCTCCACAGTTTTCTTCAAGTTTATTGCAGTTTCCAGTGCAGATTTTGCTGCTTTGTCAGCACATGCCGTGATAAGACCTTAAACAATTATATGCATAGCGAAAAGCATGAAAGGTTTCCGTAATCAAACAATCCACAAAACGTTTGTTTCCAAACAATACAAGGTTCTGTGTATTCATCTGCTACTGCTACAAAAATACTTGCTGTCACTTAAATGTGTAGGAAAGCACAGGCAAACAGATGTGTATACCTCCAAATTGTTTCACAGTATCTGATGCGGCACTGGAAATTTCTTCGAACGAAGGGCCTGTGGCATGGCTCTTGGCATCTGTAGGCGTCCCGCTGTTTTCACTTGCCATTATTTTCGGTTTTACAATTTCATGCTTATCATTTTCATCCGGTTCCTGTAACGTAATAATGCCTAATTGTAAGCCACTCAAGAGGTAGTCGCCAAAACAGAAAATCTCAACAAGCATCACTTTGTCAACTAATTTAGGGTGCGACATAAAAGCAAACTTTCGGAATAATTTGCTAAATAATTTTGTTTATGCAGGTCGCGAATATAATTTAAATATAAACACACCCTGTTTTCATCCTGTTTAACATTACTGGCTTTCTCATTTTCATTAACATCTTCATAGTTTTCAAATTCAGTGTCTTGAATTAAGTTGCTAAGTTTTTCAAGATGCTGGCTGAACCATTTATTCATAATTACGTACAGTTCTATATAAACGGTTCTAAAATTGGATACTTATTATGCGCTAACAGGGTGTCAACACAAAGTACATTTCGCAGGAAACAGGAACAGAAAAAGAACTCATTTTTTTACAGAAACAGGTACAGGAATTGCAAATATTCTGCACCTATAACGAAAAATAAATATGCTGTTCGTCAATGGTTTTTAGTTTTTATTAGGCCAGTTAATCAAGTTCTAGAAAATATGCGTCAAATAATTGTAAATGTAATGGAAGTACAATACAGTGAGTCAGGGTGCAACCGGAATTCCAGTTCCGGTTCCGGCATTCTTTCACCTTCCGGTTCTGGTTCCGGCATTCTTTCACCTTCCGGTTCCGGTTCCGATATATTGTTACCGGAATTAAAAATTCCTGTATTAAAGTTTAATTCCGGTTGCACCATGCTGTGAGTATGTGATACATGTTTGTCTGTTATGTGCACTTGCAATATAGTGCAGTGTGTATGCTCGCCGGCAGCATGCGGCCAACACATACGTATAGCCGACAAAAATAGTAATTGGAGTGAAACACGAGTACGCTACGGTACCACGGTTTTAGTTCTGAGCGCTCAGTAGCTGAAAATGAGGGGCGTTCCCAGGTTTCGAACTCGATCGACAGATTATCAGTCGGCGCATTAGCCACTGAGCCACGCCACCTCACAATCAACTGCTAAGTTTTTTCTGTTTTTACGCCTGATATGAACCTCAACATTATACACATTATCTTCGTTTTTCCATGTTTTACTGCTGCTGCATATAAAGACATTACATATGCAAGAGTGATTTATCGATGAACAGCATCAGCATGAGGTTATTACTTGTCTCCCTGCGTCCGCATGTCACAGTGAGAGAAGCACGGACATGTTCTAAAATTTGCCAATCTATTCAAATACTTGGCTGTTAGACTAATTAGTAATAACAGCAGACAAGTGTCAGTCTAGGTAGGAACCGGGACATCCGACCTTTTTTCTAAGCAGCTGGAAAAGCGGGCCTACGAAGTGGGGATCGAAGTATCAGCCCGCAGAACCTTAAGCGAACACTTTACCACTGCACCACATAGCCCGCCTTTCCACTGATCAACTATAAGTGTTGACCGTATGCTGCCACTGCCAGCTAGCATACATACAGTGCACTGCACTATATTGCATGTGCACATAAACGGACAAGCATGTCTCACATGCTTACAACAAGCACAAGTACGCGGATGACATGTTTCCATTTACTAAGAACACAGGAAATTTACCCACTTAGTAAATACAATACGAACTAAAGGTGTCAAATGCGAAATAACTTGCTGAGTAATTACTGACGCAAATGCACGTTACAGAAAAAGTTAATCTAAATATTACAGGCTAATGAATAAATAAAAGCAGAAACAGTAATAAACATATCAATAAGCATTAGCCTAAACTGAAGCTAAATACTTAGCGTAAACAAAACCATAAGCCTGAGCCTAAGCCTAAATCGAAAGTGTAAGCAAAAGAATAAATTGAGAAAATTCCGAGCCGCTCAAGAAGATTCAACTTTGACTGAGTCGACACGCTCGCATTGCTTTACTCCGCAAATACTGGTACACGTAATCTTCACGTTTTCTGCATGGGCTGTAGCTTTTTGCCACACCACGTGTTACGATATCGGTTTGATATTTATTTGTATATCTATCACAAATTTTCAACAGCTAAAGGTATTTCTTTATATGTCGGCAATATATCTCCAAAGAATCGAGCCTGTGTTCCAACAATTTTTGTTGAATATTAACAACTACTGTGAATGTGTTAGGATAAATATAAGTGGGCTTACCCCCCCCCCCTTTTTTTTATCCGAAAACATTGTTAGGCTTGATGAATTTACGATTCGATTTTTAAATATGTATTATAAACGTTTACCTCGCGTGTTAATACATGTTTTGCTTAACAATAAATAAATAAATAAATAAATAAAACATAAAACACTGTGTTTGTGACAACTGTGATGACAAGTCTACCTATGTTCAGGGTTGAAACAGCCACCCCCCATAAGGGGACCCCACTCGAACCGGACGAAGCAAAAACTACCGAAGTATTGAAATACGTGCGGCTTGTCGCTCGTTTCGCTAGCGGGTTTATTGACACAACTTTACCTTTCCGCGATTTTTTAAATGGTTTCAGACACTACACAGTGCACAGTCCTTAATACAATAACCAAGCGGCGGCTAAATTCCAACAAATTTTCTCACTCGCTGGTGCTGTGTGCAGTCTGTTCTGGTTAGAGAATATGAAGACTATTAAACGTTTTACCTAAAATATATATTAAGCTATGTCGCGCTGCGCGTAAAGTTTGATTCTTTTCACACCACAACAGGATACAGGATGTTCAATTCCGTTTCTCAGGCCAAATCGGTGTTCGTTTTCATTTCCGCTGAAGGAATAAATAAAAGGAAATTCCATTATTTTCATGTTAAAATTTGATTATAAAATCTATTATATATCGTGCAAATGTTCAGTAAATCATCACAGATATGTGTGCTGCGGTTAGAAATCAGAAGTTAGGAAATTCTTTTAAAATGCGTCTGTTTTGTTGTTTTTAAAAGCCCGATGAATATTCGTATGCATTAATTGTGTTGGCAGGAAAATAAATCAGCATGGAAACTTTTATAGTGCTATACCCGATTTCCCTTTCCGATATTTTGATCACTATCTTTTTCTGTTTCCGTTTATTTTTATTATCCGTTTACACCGTAAATTACAGATACTATAATATACAACGATGTTACTCAAACTGTCAATCAATTGATTGAACAGGTCAACGTAGTGGGGTTCCAGAGGATGGCCCATGTATAGATCAGGGGCTTCCACTTTTCCAGGGTGGAAAACTTACGACCAGGAGTGCATCGCAGCCACTCCTGTATGACGACCTGATTTTTCACTGGTTGGTAGGAAAAATCGCGGGCATAGTTTTTGCTGTGGAAAAGTGGAAAATTCATAAGCCTGCATATTCCCTGGTTCGGTAGGGAAAATCAGCAGTGTAAAAATTTGTTTGGAAAAACGGGAAAAGTGGAAATTTTAAAAGCTTACATTATTCCTGGGTTGGTAGGGAAAATTTGAAGCATAGGGTTTGGTTGGAAAACGGGAAAAGTGGAAAATTTGAACGCCTTGATTTTCCCTTGGTTGCTAAGAAAAATCTGTAGTGTAAAAGTTTGTTTGGAAAACGGGAAATGTGGAAATTTTAAAAGCTTACATTATTCCTGGGTTGGTAGAGAAAATTCGAAGCATAGGGTTTGGTTGGAAAACGGAAAAAGTGGAAAAATTAAACGCCTAAATTTACCCTGGGTTGGTAGGAGAATTCTGAAGCATTGGTTTTGTTTTAAAACAGGAAAAGTGGAAAATTTCTACGTCTAGATTTCCCCTTGGTTGGAAGGGAAAATCTAAAGCATAGGTTTTGTTTGGAAAATGGGAAAAGTAGAAAATTCCAATGGAACGATTTCACAACACATAGCGGATATTTGCTAAACAAGTTAAATGTCATTTCAACGACCTGATTTCACCTCACCTGCGGCATCATCTACAGCTCCGGCTACTTTTGTTCACTTCCGGCTCCGGATCTGTAATTTTTCACCTCCGGTTGCAGCCTACAAACTAACAGGCAATATATTTCGACACTGGTCAAAACAAGAAACCGCGGAGCGGAACACTGCAATGAACAAAATCTACTTTACACAGTTAAACCTAAATGTGTAGAGCATTTCCGAAGTAATACATGACTATTAAATATATCAGATTATGATACTCCCAGCACAAGATTGGTCAAAACAAGATACCACCGAGTGGCCCAGTATAACAAAGTCGACGCTTTGAGTGACGCCTTAAGGTTGTAAAAAAAGTTTTAATTTGTTTTAAAGACGTTGTTGGCTATGGCCGGAAAGCCGAGGAAACAAAGATATATCAAATTTGGTCGTCGCTGACTTCCAACCCAGGGTAAATCTATGCGTTTAATGCGGGGTTAAGCGTTATGAACTGGGGCAGCCTGGAACACGTTTTGTCCCTATGACTATAGCTGGTAACAGTTTATCTAACCGTTTTTGTGCACTATACAGATTCAAAAAATTTGAATTGTCTGCTATCCTGATGTGACATCTACTGTTTGTACTGCAATATCGTATAATTATTACCAAATATTGTCCGCGAGTATCATATGGTATGTTTGAAAATGTCTGCAAAGTTGTGGTAAACTAGCTCGATTGTACTGTAGAATGTCATATGATACTGAAATTTCAAATTTAAATTATTTGTACTTAGGAATATATTTTGGGACAAACTTAGCGAGAAAACAGAACGGTAGAAGCTAATTCAACTTTGCGAATCATTTAATGCTGCATTATCCGACTTTTTACTGTTTTTTTTAGCGTGCACAGAATTTCATTGTCCTGTATAAATATCATATGATATTTAGTAGAATTTTGGAATATCATATGATATTCCGCATAAATGTCCCGCAGTATCATATGACGAATGGTTATTTGTATACGATGATCGCTCGACATCAGTGATTTGTAAGCCAATGTCATATGACATTCACATTTGGTCTACATGACCGCTATTCGGATCACACAAACTTATGCTGACGTCGAATCAACATTGGACAAAACGTGTTCCAAGCTGCCCCAGTTATAACGTGAACGCCGCATAAGTTTTCCACTTTCCCATTTTTCCACAAAAAACTATGCTTCATATTTTCCCTACCAACCTAAGGTGAATCTAAGCCTTTAAATTTTCAACTTTTCCCGTTTTCAACCAAAACCTATGCTTCAGATTTTCTTTACCAAGCCAGGGTAAGGCTAAACATTAAAATTTTCAACTTTTCCCGTTTTCCAACCAAAACCTATGCTTCAAATATACCCCACCAACCCAGGGTAAGTCTAGGCCTTTAAATTTTCCACTTTTCCCGTTTTCCAACCAAAACCTATGCTTAGTTTTCCCCTACCAACCTAAGGTAAATCTAGGCCTCTAAATTTTCCACTTTCCCGTTTTCCTACCAAAACCTATGCTTCAGATTTTCCCTACCAACCTAAGG
>JASANG010003172.1:0-11046 GCA_030248215.1 Enoplolaimus lenunculus
TGTCGGGTGGGGCCCCAGTGTGCACTCCGTGCCACACTGGTGCCCACCCTCGGCGTCCCTTGAGCTCCTAGCTATGTCGTTCCCATGGCGTGCAAATTCTACCCGTCTCAGTCTCGGTCCTAGTATCGTGATTTGTAATTAACCTGTGTCCTTTTTAGCCTTGCTACACTGTTGCTCATTTGTAAAACTACTGTGCTTTAACCTTTCTGTCAAACTCTTGTCAAACTTAGTCTTATTCCTGCCAATTTCGCTTATGTCAATTACGTGTATTTTTACATATATTGTGTTTTCAGGTACTAAAACCCCATTTTCTGACCAAATTCTATGCGCTCAGTGCGTTGCGCATCCTTATTTCTGCAAATTCTTTCCCCTTTGACCCTTTTGTGCCAGTTCCTACAACTCATATTTCTTGTGATCTTATATACATTTATTTTCATGATTTCAGGCGTCCCATTCCCGTTTCCTACTAATTTCAAGGTGCTCATTCTATTTCGCACCTCTGTTTCTGCCAATTCTGCCCCAGTTCTGTCTTATTTGCCATATTCTGTGCATTTTGATTATTATTCAGTAGTATTGGTTTTAGTGGTGAAATGGCGAAAGCTTAGCTAGTAGATGTGCTTAAAGGATTTTCTGATTTGTACGTAAAATATAGTATTATTTTCGGCACGCTTGGAACACATAATTCTCGCCTTGACGGAGAAGTAAAAAGTATTTAATCGGAATCAGCGAGGCCTGACAGACGTGTATTTGCAAGTCTTATAATTTGTGTTTTATTGTTGTAGTTGTGCCCGGACGTGATTTAGGTAGCGGTCCCGTAGGCTGTGTCTGGCAGATCTGGTCCACTTTTCGCTTACAAATTGCAGTTTCCCAATACTTATAATTTCTGTAATGCTTTTCGGCCGCATGGCCCTCGTTCAAAGGCTATAACCATCAGAAATAGGGAAAATTGGCAATTTAGCATCAGCGGGACTAACGGGCTTGCGTTTCATATTTTGTGTTACTTACTTGTGCGTTACTAGTAAATCCGCAAACAGTGTTGTATAGACTCGCACGAGCCATAGGAGTGTTTAAATCGTGTTAAAACTGTTCCAGGATCAACCCGAAACTAGACCAAACCCGCCTTCGGATCGGTCGAAAATCCCCGTTTTTGACCAGTCCAGACCTTACAAGCGGATGGAAATCTCAGCCTACGGATCCTTAAGCAAATACTCTACCCCTACGCCACGCAGCCCGCCTCTTCAACTGCCTTACTCGTCCCCTATATGTGTCGACCTTATGCTGCCGGCAGGCATACTATACAATTCACACTGCATATATTGCTTATGCACCAGAACATGAACATGCATGCCTGTCATGCTTACAACAGTCATTAATTCCTAGCTATGCATTTTCTCAGTTATAGTTTAGGTGACACCTATTTCCAGGGTAACATATCCCATTTTCACAATCCACAAAAGCTTAAAAAGCCATTTATGGACCGGCTAGGCAGAGGTTAATAGGCTTAGGACCACTAGTCTCAAATGCCAAATTGATTTTAATTTTAACCCAAAAGTGTGCAAGTATTTAATTATGGTATATCGTTACGTTTCAAGAATCTATATCAATCCTTTTTAGGCTCAGTACTTCAACTAGAAACAACATTGGTGTGAAACGTACGAAAAGAATAAGTACGGACAGTTCACCGCATCGTTTCTAAATTTTAATATACCACAATACAATATCTATGTAAAGCGTTACCCATCACTCTCCCTACATGCAATAATTACAGCAAAACGTGTAATGATTAATATTTTGTCCATGTCGTCTGTTATATTCTCGGTTCACGTTATAATTGGTGCAGATGGGTCACGTTTTGTCACGTTGTATATATTGGGTAACATTTTGTCTGCGATGTAACCCAATATGATATTCAAAAAACACGTTTTGTCTTTCAATAACATATCATATTCCCTACGTTGTCTGTCAATATCATATGATCATTTTGAAAATATCTACTGAGTCAGTCACATAACTAGGTTTGGAATATCACATGATACTAATCGACATGTACCGTTAGTATCATATATTACAAGACAATGTAGTAAATACTTATATTATTGCGGGAAATTTAAATTATGGCAGGAAAATTTAAATTTTAGCGGGAAAATTCAAATTTTGGCGGCAAACTCAAATTTAGACGGCAAAATTTAAAATTTGTTGGGAAATTCAAATTTTGGCGGGAAATTCAGATTTTGGCGGGAAAAATTCGAATTTTGGCAGGAAATTAAAATTTTGGCGGGAAAATACAAATTTTCCGGTAAATTCAAATTTAGACGGGAAAATTCAAAATTTTGTCGGGAAATTCAACTTTTGCGGCAAATTCAAATTTAGACGGTAAAATTCAAAATTTCGCGGTAAATTCAAATTTTGGCGGGAAAATTCAAATTTTGGCGGGAAATTCAACTTTTGACGGAAAATTAAAATTTTGGCGGGAACTTCAAATTTTGGCGGGAAATTCAAATCTTGTGGGAAATACAAATTTTGGCTGGAAATATAAATTTTGGCGCAAAAATTCAAAATTTGGCGGAAAAATTCAAATTTTGGCAAGAAAACTTGAATTTGGGAGTTAAAATTCGAATTTGGGGGAATTCGAATTTGGGAGGGAATATTCAAATATTTAGCGGATTGTCTATGATACGTCTTAAACTACATAATGGAATATTATATGATGCTTCAAATCCGCCTTGTTCAATATATTATATATGCTGTTAATTTGGAACATCATATGATATTCAACAATATGTCTGATTATGTCATGTGACATTCGAACACTTGTATGCTGTGATAACCTGAATACCTGTGCTTTGTATAGCTATATCACACGATATTCGACTTTTGTCTGTTCGTATCATAGGATGGTAACAAAAATTTATGTTGATGTCGAATCAACATGTGACAAAACGTGACCCGACTGCCCCAGTTATAACGTGAACCCCCGCATAACGCGGTATTTTCTTCGAAGCCGAAGGGAGTAGGGACAATGTGAACAGTTTGGACACAAAACCTGACAGTTACGGTGCCTTCGCACAAACTCTGCATAATCGCTTAACAGATTCCCTTCGGACAGACTTAGAGTTATGCAATCAACGAATGTCCTTCTGACTGTCTCAGGACAAAGCAGATGTCCTTTCTATAGCGCATGGACAAACAGGCGTCTGTATGTGCGATAGTGTAAGGGGGCTCACGCCGAATGGGGCCTCCGCCCTAAACAAGGTTTAAAACAAAAACTTTGAAAAATATTTTGATCATCGCAAAAAGCTTCACACCGGAATTTTGGGGACCCAACCATTTTAATTCTGCGGGAAAAATTGTGTTTTTACAAGAAAATTTTCTGAGGTTAAAAAAATTGTAAAAGGACCTTACCATCTTAACACAAAATGATTTCTGACGGGAGGAGGCAGTCCCTTCTCTGGATCCGTTGGTGGAGGAGCCACCATAGCCTTCTCGCTTTTAGAGAGTGATAAATACCCGTATTTCTTTTTAATCTTAACGAATCTTAGATGCACGTAATTTCTGGGCGCTGCAGGTTTACTTAAAATAAGCTTACATTAAACTTGTGTTAAACTAAAAAACATGTTAGTTTAATTAAAACTTAAAATTCTGGTTTAGTTTGTCCCTCCAGCCATTTAAGCTTTAATAAAACTATTATTCAAGTTTAGTTAAGCTATAATTTAAGTTTAAGTAGAGACGTGAGAGCCGTCTCCAGCTCAATACTTGAGTCGCGATGATAAACGCTTCAACGCGATACCGGGTTCAGGATGCGGCTGAAACATGAAAGCCTTCACTTTGCAGAATGCTTTTTTGTAAGCGCGTAGCCGTATGGCGGCGTCTGAAACCTGAATGCTATGCGCAGAAATTATTGCGCAACGCTTAGAATGACAGGTCGAATCGCAACACCGAAGGTGTCGCGAAAAAATTGACATTTTTATACAAACAATTTTGACTCAAAACCAGTGAAATGTTAGCCGAAACATGGTATTTGGTTTTTTAATCTTGGTATTAAAATGGATAATCACATCGGAAGTTTCTCCGTAATCCTGCTATACTTTCAGAATGAAGACGGCAATAGAGAACGACAGAGCAAGTTGTTACTCCATAATCTTCTGGACAATCCGACTTTGGAAATTTTCTGTTCATTTTTGAAAGCTTTAAAGAAATGCGGCCATCAAAAATTAGTTGACCAAATTTACACGGACTATATTAGAAATTGTAAAGAAAACAGCGAGGAACCTAGTTTAGAGATTGAACAAAGCTACCGATCTACTATAATTGATATTGAGGAGAATCGATCGTCTACTACTGGTCAACATGTGCCTAAAACAATCTGCCGTTGTCGTTTCAACAAATACCCACAAGTAAGCAAACCACTGCCCCCAACCAATTCTCATTCACTCCAGATGGGTGGGCACTGGGCGGGGATGAATATGTAGGATCATTAAAACGTGGCACAACTGGCCACCGAGTAAAATGCTCGACTATTAACAAATGAGTAAAAACACTGTTACTATTTTAGGAAACGTTTTTTGGCGTTTTTAACAGAAATATTTTAACTACTTTTTTCAAATTTGGACTGCCGTTCTAATTTTTGTCACTATAAAACGTGGCTGTAGCGGGTTTTTTATACGCTGCGTGGCCAGCGCATAGGTGTAAAAATTTCTTCGCCCAGACTACGCTTTTTCTCCGGCAACTTTACATTTTTATCGACGGATAAATGTTTTTGTACAAAACTGAGCGCATACGGTCGCATCACAAGCTTCCACACTGCCGTGTGATTAAAAAAACATTCAGTGTGATCCATAGAGGCCATTTGGATTATGAGGTAGCCTGTATTCACCTTGGCTAGGGATGAGTCTCGGGCTGATATATACTCGATTAAAGGAATGTAGCGCTGCAGGTGTGGCTAACCTTTTAGACATTTGTGAGAAACATATTTGCATACAAGGTCCAAATATGATCAAAATTGAAAATATGGTACTTTTATTCCAGTCAAGTAGGCACTGTTGTTACGTAGCCATAAGTTACTGGGGCTTGAAAATAGAAAACCTTGAGAGTTGAGTTCGCTAAAGCGCTTCTGTTTCTGTCACTTAGTTGGGTCGGGCAGTAATTTGATAAAAGTCTAGCGAGCATGCTCAAGCTGCAGTCCAGTTCCAAGTTCAAATAACATTTTGATCTTTGATCGCAGATATTAAAGTTGCAAATATTCATGCGGAAAAGCGTTTGCGCAAACTAAAAACGGGCACAATAGCATATTTGTTTCATTACCAATCACGGCGTTCACAGGTACACAACTTGAAGATTGAATCCTTTACATTGAATTATGACGTCATTCATATAATTCTTTTTTCAGTGTATACTACTCGCCGTCATCTTCGTGTTGGTTATTGGATGCTTTTTGCTTTTATAAAAAGCAACCGCAGATCCACAAATTTGCAATGAGGGAGGCTGCACAATACAAAATTTAAGTTTTAATTCCAACGATTTCAACGCTATTTCATAACGTTCAAGCAAAACTAACGACCGTTCGCCTGACATCTTCGTCCATTATTCGAATTCAGACCTGCGTACAGCGAATGAGCAAAAATAAGGAGAAGAACTGCGTAGCGGAATAGTCGTAGAAGAGGGACATCCCATTGTTGAAGTAACAAAATTCTGAGTATCATAAAATGGACAAATATTTATAAAAAATATGGACCATGTTACTTTAACGGGCGTCCAGGTTTCTGGTGGATCTACAAAAGAGTAAGTTTAGATTCTAGATTACATTTCTTTTGCTTAGGCTCAGGTTTAGGATAAACGGAATTCATTTTTGCAACGCTTAAGCTTAGGCTTACGCTTAAGAATACGCTTAGTCTACTGTTACGCCCCTTAAAGTAACATTGGCCAAAAATATTAAGGTTCCAACAACATTGCAATTATTAAATTACAATCAGTCGCTCGCTTTCTTTCGAGTTTGCTTCGACTATAAATTGAAATATAGCATGTGGCCCCGATTTTAGATCAGCTTCTACGTCTCGTGATGACAGAGGTTGGAATAACAATTTAATTGCACATGATTCAAACCATAAACGAATTGGAACAATAACGGAAGCGGATAGCGATCGAAATAACGGAAAACGAATATTGGAGTATAAAAGTTTCAAAGATGTTTTATTTTTCAGTCAACATCACTGAAACGTGCAAATATTCGCTAGCGTTTTTGAATTTTAAGTGAAAAAACGCACTGAAAATTTTTAAAACTTTGGATGAATGTCGTAATTTTGATTTCATTTCGAACATCAGCAGCATTGCAGTTTATATATATCTGTAATGAAAAATTGCCAGTTATATATGTGATTTACGACTAATTTTGAGTGTAAAAATAAAACGAAAATTTCGTGTATTTCTTTAAATAACGCAAATAGGTACCGATTTTTACAGGAAATGGAAATGGATATCGAGTTACACCATGTGATACCATAAAGCCAGTTACACCGCGGTTACATTTGACACAAAAATCATAAAAATTGTGTATTACAAAATGTACCAACAGGGGTTGCGTTTTTGGTCGACCTCCTTATTTAGGGAGGGGGGTAGTTAACCCATGAAACGTAGAATACGTATGGGTTTTAAAGGTACAAGGGGAGAAGTTTTACAATATCGGAACATTTCAACATCTAAAATTGAGATATTCGGTAAATTTGGCCACCCCCTAAATATGGGGTTAGCCAAAAACAACGCAACATGCTCTGGGTACGTTCTTTTGTACACAGAATATACTCAGTTGCACACTGTTGTGTAAATGAGCACCCACACTTGGATGGTATACCAACCGCTTTTAAGATACTGGACGTTTATGATGTGCTTCCTCCCAGTGTCTGAGGGTTTTATATGTTTGTGCGTTTTTGAGAAGGGAATATTGCATGCTCTGACTATTAACAGGCTATTTTCCGAACTCAATCCCACAATTTGTAGCTACCAAGCGAGCAGATTACACTTTTTATGTATCTGATACTTCAGCGGGCTGTGTACATGCTTAATCGTCATGTGTTGATCGAAATCTTGATGCTTATATAATAATAAAATAGTCGATTCGCTTAACCCTTTCTCACATGAATATTTTCTATTTCCCCTGACACCTACTTTTATGCTAGGATTCGAACTTCAGTGACTGGAGTGGGAGGCGTATACCATCACTACTCAGCTATAGGAGCTTGACGCTCGAGCCCGAGGGGCTCTCACGTGTTGTGGTGATTTAGTACTATGAATATATACGTGTTGCAATTGTTAAACACGGTGCGATATATATTATTTAACGTATATGCACTGCGCTGACTTGCTTATAGGCAACTCAATGTGAGAAGGGGTTAAAGTCATTTTGGTAAAAAGCAACCGTGTGTAAAAGTTATCATCTGCTCTTGCTAATACCACAAGTGTATTTATTACACATGTAGAGTATGACACGATCCAAATCACATGTTAGCGCGATATAGTAATACACGGACCATGTTTTATGTTACCCCCACACTCATTGAGGGGGCCAGCAGAGGCTATCGCCAAGACTTAACTAAACCCATTGCGATGAAAGCGCGTCGTCGATTGGTGATTGATGCTGTTTTATATCTAAATCGTCTGGTAGGAGGTATCTAATACTCCATCCTCGATCAGGGAGAGGGAACCACTACTTGAGGACTTCGTAAAATGCTACAGTGCTTTTAGTGTATGAATGTAGAAGTGTCGTACTCTCCATTTTATACTCTTGCTAATACTTGCAGTCTATTTAATGAAAACGGGTTTAAAGAATATTTCAAAGGCTATGTAGTTTCCACAAGGTAGTTCTTGTGATGGGCGAAATGTCAAACTATATCATGTCGCACGGACTCACAGCCAAGTCTCAGTCCCACTGGAAAAATTTTGGCCCTCCTGAAAAATTTTTAAACCCTTATATGCCGCCCTCCTGAAAATTTTCTTCGCTTCCGCTAGCAAGGAAGGCTAACTACAGGACTAACTACTTTGCATTTGACATTATGTTTACCGGAGTGTCTATCACACGTTACGATTGGTACGAGTTGTACACAGCATGTCCGCCGTATTACGGTTGTTCGTAGACACAATACAGTATCGCGACAACTTTATCTGGACAAAAATATTAGCTAACCACCATGCCTTATATAGTTGCTCTTTGTACAAAAAACGTCCGCATATAGCTTAGAGCTAATGTAATGCGGGGTTCACGTTATAAATGGTGCCGCTGGGTCACGTTTTGTAACGTTCTATATATTGGGTAACATTTTGTCTGCGATGTAACCCAATATGATATTCGAAAAGCAGTGGTTGTCGGCTAACATCACGTATCGGTCACGTTTTGTCTTTCAATATTATATGATATTTCCTACATTGTCTGTCAATATCATATGACCATTTTAAAAATGTCTATTGAGTCAATTGCATAACTAGGTTTGCGTGCGGTGGAATATCAAATGATACAAACAGACATATGCCGTTAGTACCATATGATATTACGAGACAATGTAAATAACAATACTAATAATATGTCAAGAAATTTAAATTTTGGACGGAAAATTTAGATTTTGGTGGGAATATGCAAATTTTGGCGCGAAAACTCAAAATTGGGCGGGAAAATTCAAATTTTGGCGGGAATATGCACATTTGGTCGGATTGTCTTATGATAAGTCAAATAAGTGATGTGAAATCTATGCATTGAATTTCTTAATATTTTGCGCCCCACTAGCATGTTGATCCAGCTAGAAGTCTGCGACGTACCTGTGTACTGTTAATTGCAAATTTAGCTGCATTGTTTGATTGTGCCAAGAGTGCATAATATTTAACAAAGTGTACAACTGCCTGAACTGCGCATGGTACAAAATGTACCAGCATGCGTTGCATTTTTGTCTTTCAGGGTCGTCGATAACATGAAATATATACGACAGAATAAGCTAAGCAATATTGAAATAGAAGTAGAGATTTTGAAACGTGCAAAGTACCACACAACTTTAAAGTTAACACAAGTTGTACCTTCCTCTAAACTTATGTTGGGGTAGGCTAAAAACGCAACGTGTACTGTGTACACTCTTCTATACACAGCATGTACCCAGTTGCACACTCGGTTTCATATATCATCCACTATTGCTTGGTTGTGCTACTGTAGTGACCCGAATAAGAGGGGAGTAATACAGGGGGACGGTTATTAAAAGGGGAAAGTCAACATTTTGAGCCGCGATCAATAGTAGTCCGAATCCCTAACAACAGTTCAAAAGCGGATAGAGTTTCCCTAAACCCTAATTAGAGTCCATAATGTCAATTATCCCTAATTATAGAGCATACATGACTACAGGCCGAATAAAGTTGAGTTCGAAACTTTAAAATACTTAAAGTTTTGAAGGTACATTCTTAAGTATAACCTTGCATTATTGCTCAAGCTTTTGATTCAAGACCAATAAACGTATAATTTAACGGATAGTTGCAACACCGGATATATGTCAGTAAACGAAGGGCGGCGGAGGGTGGTTTAATAATAGATAACAGTCCATAACTGAATAACAGGGGTACCCTCTGGAGAGGCCAAATCTTATTCGGGTCACTACACTAGTCACATGTTGATCATTAACAGAGTTTTTGAAACGTGCAAAGTACCATACAATATTAAGGTTAACACAAGTTGTACCTTCCTCTAAATATGGGGTAGTGTCAATGGCGGATCCACGGGGGGGCACCCCGGCCGTGCCCCCCCAACAGCATCTTGACAAAAATTATATAGTGTCTATTGCTGTTCTGCGCTGTTTATTTCTCTGTTTTATACACAATAGTATAAGCACGCTTTAAACTTTCTTGGCCCTGGAGTCATTTATGCGCTACAATTAGGGATAATAGACATTTATGGAGTCTAAACAAGGGTTTAAGGGATCTACCGGCTCACGGATTCTTATTAGGGATACGGACTCCTATTAATTGGTACTCAAAATGGGGACCCCCCTCTTATTTGGGTCACTACAGTATGGGTCAAAAATAAGTTTATTACCTCTGAAATTTTGCCCCCCCCCATTTTGAGATCCTGGATCCGCCACTGGGTAGTGTAGGCGAAAAACGCAACGTGTACTGCGTACATTCTTCTGTAAAACAGCATGTACCCAGTTGCACACTCTGTTTCATATACCATCCACTCTTGCTTGGTTGTGCTATTAGTCACTTGTTGCTCATAAACCGTAAAACACATAAGCTTGCTAAAGGTATACATGGGTTTTGGTGACTTACAAGCAAGGCTGAAAACTTTATGGGAGGCCAAAATTCTTGCAGAGAGGGTTGAGCCTTTTTCGCCCCTTCCTCGGCTACGAGCGCAGCTAAGGCGCTCGTTTATATATTGTTTTGTTTGTATTTTTAATGAAACTATTAGTTTGCGTTATCTTTTGAAAACGTTAACGTTATTTAACGGATTAACGACTGTATTTGCTTGGTTATGTACGTGTTCTATAAGATGCTTGAACTGCAATTCAGTTTTTCAAAGATGACCTTTTTCCGCTTAAGGTACTAGGACTACAGATGGCGTTACGGACGGCGATGGACGGTGTCGCCCGACAACTACAGTGCCACCATCACGGCAATTGTATATACGCGAATGGATACGCAATGTGCAGTTCTTGATAATGCATCGCTATAACTCGAGACAGCCACTGCGGGCTCGAGCGTGAAACTCGCATAGTTGAATGGTGGTGATAAATGAAGTCCATCCAAAACTCGGCCCATGTTGCTTTCATAAATAACAAGTACATGAATTTTCCCTCTTTACACTCCTCTGTCTTGCTGTCTCGCAAAACGCGGGACACACCTAAAAGTAACATTGGCCCCAAAGTCTGGCGGATCGAACGTTATCTTATGGAAATTGAAACGGCTAATTTATCAAACTGAAATTTTCTAATTGAAAAACCACTGCATTCAAACGCGATTTTCTAGTCCAAAATTTAGCTAATCAACGGTGATATTTATTATAGATGGATTTTCTTTGTTTCAGAATAC
>JASANG010000770.1:0-11011 GCA_030248215.1 Enoplolaimus lenunculus
TTGCTTCTCATTTGCATATCTCCACAACCTTTCCTTTCTCCCCACAGCTCTCCTACGTCACATCAGGGTATGGTAAAAGTCTTATTTTAGTTTGCAATAGCTTAGCTGTTATTTTTCATTATAGCATCATCATTTCACTGAAGACATTCAAACTCGGCAGTATCGAAGTCTTGAAGTGCTCATCGGAGCTGGATACGGACCACCAGCTGATATTTGAGCACAGCTTGTATGGTATGTTCTGAAATCACGGCTCGTATTCTCAAATGTGTATAGCACCTATTACCAGTTGATGATTGGTCTAGTAGTTTTTGAACTAATTAAACGTTTTAAACTTGACAATTTGGCGAAAAATTGTGCATTTGTCATAACCTTCTACTGTGTACAATTTCATATCTGTAACTGTGTCCAGGGCCCATATTCTCAATGCATATTGCACCTATCACCAGTTAGTAATACGTTTTCAAACTCACGAACTGCTGCAATTGCGGATCTCAAAGTTTGAGCAGAAGTAGAGTAAATCAAACGCAATAAATGTGCTGAATTTCAAACATCACCGTTTTCTGGTTTGACAGTTACAAGACCTATCTCCAACTGGTGATAGGTGCTAATACATATGCGAATACGGGCTCAGGTAGCTTGTTTGATGACCTATTACTATCTTTCGATAGGTGCTCTACAAACAGTTGAGAATACAACTCCAGATGGTTGGCTCGCTTCGTTTGTTTCGGCCATGCAAACGTGACAGATATAGTTTTTTCACGATTTCTACACAAGAATGAAACACTTTTAAACGGCTCGTGGTGCTATTAAACATGTTCTGGTTATTTAGGCAAAATGATGCCTTAATCCGAAGCTTTGTACAACCCAATTAAAAATCTAGCTGATTCGACCCAGGCTCAAGTTATGCAGATATCAAGTAGTTGTATGAATTTTCCTCGTGCCCCACCCCCCCTGAAGTTATGTTGGCTACCCCTGGCATGTTGATCTGGCTACGAGCCTGGAAATGAATCAAAAATTTAAAGTTCAACCATGGTTAACAAGTTGTTTTAGGCATTCGAGCTGGCAACGGGCGATTATTTGTTCGAGCCACATTCGGGAGACGGTTATACAAGAGACGAAGACCATTTAGCGCATATTGTCGAGTTACTTGGACCAATACCACGCTACATTTTGCAACAAGGCAAATATTCGAAGGAATTTTTTAACAAATCAGGTATTGGTTCAGTAACTCAATACAGAGCATAAAGCAGTTTTATGGTGTAACGGTAGACCAGTTTGAAAATTTTGAATGGTGAAATAAATATGGTACTTATGGATCATCCACGTAATAATGCGCGCATAGTTGTAATCAATTGTACACACGCACTCATCCTTCGGACCAGTGTCAAGAAACGATGCTATAACAAGGGTTTGACGAAAACACACACACTGTACTTAGACAGCCGGTTTTATCATGACAGTGTTCCAAGGGTGTAGGGACAAAACAGAGTCCCTCGGTAGGGACTACTGAAAAAATGCTGACTCTCGTTACAGCGTTGTTTTTACGATATGAATTTTAACTTTGCGCATAGCGGCTGCTAAAACAAATGTACAATAATAGTCCTTTTCGAACAGTGTCTCGTTATGGTGTAAGTACATTATATGCACTATGTACTGTGGCCGTAACCACATTGGAGATCCTGTAAGCAAGATGTCTGCGTTGTCCTTGAACTCTGCAAAGAGACTAGTTCTAAATATTGCATACTTCCTACAGAGTTCCTGAAAACGATATAGGTCCTTAGCCAGACCTGGAACATTTTTTACACTAGCGAGAGCACTATTACTTGGATAACCCATTAATTTTAACTACGCCTAGGTTTTTAATCATGCTTTTAGGCTTAACTTGACTGATTTTGTTCGAAATATGTTCCATGCTTATAAGCGTGTTTCTTAACAATAATTAATATTTAAATGACTGAAGGCTGAAAAATATATTGTTGTGCTAACCTTCAGGCGAACTCCGTAACATCAACAGACTCCGACCATGGGCTCTCAAAGACGTTCTCATCGACAAATACGAATGGCCAAAACGGGACGCGGTAGAATTTGCTAACTTCCTTGAACCAATGCTAACGTTTGATCAGCATATCCGTGCAACTGCAGAACATTGCCTTCGTTCGCCGTTTCTTCGCCACGCGAGGCAAAAGCCAACGAAGCGTCGGTCTAAAAAGTTGAAATTGTCTAAAGAATTGGAGACAACGAACGGTCACCATAATCTTGATCCTGAAAACGTGGAAGCTTTTGGGGACAGAAAATCGCCACCCGAGAGAGTACCTGTCGATAAAAAGTCAACAGATTCAAAGAAGTGTTGTGAAACCGAAAAACAAACCGGAAAACTGGTTGCAAACGGGTCAGCAACTGTGATCAGAACCGAATCTTCGCGAAATACCGAGGTAGAAAAGCTATGTGGAGCAAATCACTTACAAAGTACAACTGATGAAGACAAACAGAGCAAAAAACCTGAACAACGATTAGCTTTTACTTCAATAATAAATTCACAATCTGATAAACATAATGGGTTGAGCCAATCCGACGACCAATCAAAAACCGAGCAACTCAGTTCGTCAACCAATAACAATGCTGAATCAAAACTGTCTTTCCGTTCAGCCAATGAATACGCCGGTGCAACATTTGCCCTAAACTCTAGTAATAATAATAATAATGTAGAATTCAATAATTCTTATTCGAATGATGTTAATGACATAGCTAGTCAAAAATATGCAAATCAGTTGCATTCCACTCTTCACAATAGTTGCTCAGCGATCAATCCATTGCTGTCTGAGGTAACTGAAAGCCGACTACTGCCAATTCACTTATTATCTGATAGTAAACTTTCCGCTGAGTTGCCTGTGCCTCAACCTCGAAACAAAATGTCACATTCGTGTTCTGAAGGCGATATTATAGAAGAACGCAGTGGTCGTGCCAGCTGATTGAATGAGTATTGTTTCAGCCAATAAAAAGCAACTGGTGATTTATCCAATAAGAAAGCAGTGATGCTGGTTGGATGAGTATTGTTTCAGCTAATAAAAAGCAACTGGGGAATTCACCAATGAAATTGAAACAATTTTCAGCCGATGAAAATATTGTATTCGGATTGGTGGAGTTGAGTATTTTTTCAAGCAAACAATAACGAAGTCAAAGCGTACAGAGTTGCCCAATTGGCGAGTTTACGGTGGTTCTGGGTAGTGACAAAAGCTATTAAAAGTTTTGCTCCCGACCTCTATTTATGCTTTCTACACCGGAAAAAATTGTGAGTCAAATTGACTCTCTCCGAAATTGACTTTTCCGGACTACAAAAACTGAGTCAAATTCGACTCAACCGAGTTGTTCAGTGAGTCTGATTTGACTTTCAGCTTCTAATGAAATGCACTGATCATTTCACACCCAAATTTGAATTATTAAAAGTTCGATTTTCTAAGGTTCCGAGGTTCCCCCTTCGGACCCAAATTTTTTTTGCCAGAACGTTAAACAAATTATACAACATTCGATGCAGCTTGCGGACCTCAATTGAATGGTGTTATATTTTTCTCAATCAGATTTCCGGTTAGCGAGTTTGTGAGATAACTGCTTTGGCGCGCTGCCAATGATTTGAGACGGCGCCAAATGAGTTATTTGACCATAACTCGCTAACCTGAGATCTAATTGCTAAAAATTTACAAACATTCAACTCAGCTCTGTAAGCTCCATCGAAAGCTATATAATTTGTCTACTTTTTTGACAAATAATTTTTGGGTCTCAAAGGGGTGACCTGGGAAGTTAAAAAAATCGAATTTTTCAAAAATTGAAATTTTGGCATGAAATGATCACGACAGATCATGAGAAGCTCAAATATGCAAAAAATATTAAAATCCGATCGTTTTTGAGCAAACGTCGGCTGAAGGGTGGATAACCGAAAAGACCTACTATAACTTTACTTATTTTGTAAAAAATAACAAACTTTTGCCGAAAAATCAGTCGGAGATGCAGAAATGTTTCACGAATTTTACGGTTTTATCTGTACCGACAGTTGTAGCGATATTAAATTTTGGTTTAACGTCTAGTTTCGAAAACTCAGACAGTAGCCAAAGTTTCAAAAGCACTTTTAGAGCCGCCTTTGTCGTTTGCCGGCAACCCACGAGATTCGCTTCTATGGCAAGAGCAGCATTTACAAACATTCAGTGATATTGTAGCGTTTTTATCTCGAGTTGCAATTAAAGTGAATGCATAGCGTCAAGCTCTACAAATGGAAATGCCCATGTATAGAACAAGACCGGATCGTTCTTTTGCGGGGCTGTAATAGTGTCAGTTCAAGCCTTAGACTAAGTTTCTTGCTTAGGCTTAGGATTAGGCTCAGACTTAGGAATAGGAATATGCCGATCTTTACGCTTAGGCTTAGGCTTAGGTTTATGAATAGGTATGGGCTCATCTTTACACTTAGGCTTAGGCTTAATTTGCTTAGGCTTAGGAATATGCTTATACTACTGTTCCGGTCCTGTTCTATCCATGGGCCAATAGAAAAAACGTATATATATTGTGCTTCTGTACCGTTGGTAGCCTCACTTTAAAAAAATTGAGCGAAAAATTCACATAGTTTTTATTTTGACGTTTCAAGGCTATGAAGGTAATGATCTGAGCTGTACGAATTGTAAAATTAACCATTGCAAAGAGTATTAAAATTGTGTTTTGCACAAAATGCTAATTATCCCCCATACCTGGCTCCGGTAGAATTTTGCCGAAGGTTCCGGCAATTTCGGTAGTAAAATTTTGCGTTGGTTTGCAAAATTCATCTGTTTAGCGCGCTTCGTTTTACTTTTGTCGCAGGTTTCAGGAAAGAATATACGAAATTCCGCAGAAAATTAGCGTGAAACTAAACAACTTAACAACAGATTGCAGATATTGGCTAAAATTAACTAACTAACCATAATTTTTACTACCTAATTTCGCCTCACCTACGGCTCAGCTCGGGTAAGTTTTGTTAACCTCCGGGTCCGGAACCGGTATTTTTCCCCTCCGGTTGCACCCTGATACTTACTTGATTGCTCCAAACCAAAACTTAAAGGCTGTGTGTAATGTCGAATTCTATATATAAGCTCATCTTTTGTATGCTTAACTGTAAAACGCCTAAAGTTTGTGGCTTTGTTTGAATCAATTTCTTAAACAGTGACTTTTTAATAATTTAAATTACTATAAAAATTCCGGTCAAAATTCCAATACCTGCAACCATTAGACGGTTGAATTATAATATAGTGAGCGAAAGACCAAGCAAATTTGTAATAACTAATCGTAAAACATAGACTGAAAGCTGTCCCGACCAATCTAGCAAAAAACACGCTTAAAGATGTCCCGGTTGCTCTGACCGACCATGTGAACATATGGGCTCGAAGCTGTACTAGCTTTGGTTTTTCCTGAAAAAATTGAATCGCCCGGAAAAAACGGAAACGGGAAAATTGAAAATTTTTCTGTTGAAAAAATTACATTAGAAGAAACGGTCCGTGGTACTTTAAGGGGCGTCCAGGTTTCTGGTGGGACTATAACATAGTAGGTTTCGATTCTACAGTACATTTTTTTGCTTAGGCTTAGGCTTAGGCGTAGGCTTAGGAATTCATTTTTGCAACGCTTATGCTTAGGCTTTGGCTTAGGAATACGCTTTAATCTACTGTTACGCCCCTACATAGCCGAAGAAACAAACTACTATAGTATTAAGTATCAGCGTTTGATAACACTTGATGATAAGCATACTGCACACACTGCAGAGCTGTCATGTACCTAAAAAGGTGCTTATGCGAGCTAAAGGTGGCGAAAAACTTGTGCTGTTTAGTCTGGCAAAGACGCTGCAAATGGATGTCTCTTTTCCCCTGTACCTTTGTTACTGGTGGATCCAACGGGGGAACCAAAATTTTGTTTCAAAGGTTTGGCAATATGAAATGGCGTACGGCTTCTGGCTCGAAGCCACTATACCTCGTGAGGTCTCCATTTTTGAGTTTCCTGGATCTGCCACCGATTTCTCACTAGTAAATCAGTCTTCGCGATGACAAGAGCGTGAGAGAAGGCAATTTCTCACGGTCTCCCCGATGTTTTGTCGTTTACTTTCAGAGCCAATTAATACTGAGACTATAAATAGTTTTTTTTCATTTTTCCCATCCCCAAAAAATAGAGAAAAAACCGAAAAACCGATTTGTTTCCGTTGGTTTTAATATTCCGGCGCCCAACTCTGCGGTCAACTCAGCGGAAATATTGGCCTTAGAAGCTGTCTCTGCTGTCTTGAACCACCCAACATAAACATAGGCCAGAAATTGTCCTATGCAACACAGCGAAACGTAGGTTTGAAGCTGACTCGACCAACACAACGAAAACATAAACTTAAAGTTGCCCTGGATGTCCCAACCGATCCGACGAAGGACCGAAACTGTTGCGGTTGTTACAGTCGACCAGCAATACCATAAGTATACTTGGAAGCTGTCTCGACAGCCCCAGCGGAACAAGAAAAGCATGGGGTCGAAGCTGTCACGACCAACCTAGAAAAAATATAACTTCAAGTTGTCCAGCCGTCGCAGTAAATTTACAGGTGTAGGAGTGTTTTCTGTTGTACTCCAAGCCTATTGCTGTCCCGCTCTTTAAACGGGACATCCCTCAGAGTATCATATAGAGCTGTGAAATATTTAATTGGGGCTCACCTCGGACCTGTTTGGGTGGCCGACCAACTTACGCTGGCCTTGGCATCTAATAGTCGAGTGCATCCAATTTCGCAGAACTAGAGACAAAAAGTGGTTTTTAAAAACACAAAACAGGCCTATTTTCATCAAACTCTTGGTGTGACTTTTCGAAGTCTTATTATGTAGGCGCCAGTTGGTTCTGCCTGCAACCCCTGTAAAAAATTGGCAAATCTAAAATCATGCAAAATTCTCTCGTGTACCTTGAAATTTTCATGATGCACCTATATAGCATGTTCAGCTCGCCATAGGCTTAAATTTAGTTCATGATGAAAGCAGTATTGCCCCGCCGCTCGTCCATGTGGTTCACAACTTAGTGTGTTTGCAATTATTTATATTGTGATGCATACAACTAAAATTAAAGATAATGTTGATTTTGCAATAACAATCAAAAACTTCTCATTGTTGATAAAACCACAAGCAGTTGGAGATGCAGGCTGCGTGGTGCTTGGTGGAATGGTTAACTGTTCGCTGAAGGCTTGAACTTAAATCCCCAATCTATAGGCCGCTGTTCCGGCCCAAACTCACATATTGGTGCTACGTCCTTAGCTCAATCGCAAATTACCGTTCTTTGTATATACGGTGTCCAGTAAAATAGAAAGGATTGCCAAAATACGACCTTGGAACGCTAGTTATGTGGTACAGTGGTAGAAAGTTCGCATAAGGTTCTGCGGGCTTTAAGTTTCCTAGTCGCTCGGTAGGCTTGCTTCCAGCTGCTTTAATAGTAAAAAGGTTCGAAAATCGGGTGTTAGTCTGAGGTAAAGAACTTAGCTAGTCACCTAGTAATTCACAGAGTAAATTTTATTAATTTGAGGTGCGGAAATTTTCTTATTTAAAAATAAGTTCCTGTGTTTTATTTTTAAATTGTTAGTTTTTAACTAAAATGAAGCGTTCAATAACAGAAAAAGTTGGGACTGGGACAGGCATTTTTTCGCGTTTGAAAATACTTGCACCAATAACGAAACATTTCAGAAAAATTCTAAATCCTGACGTTTGAAGGTCTTTGTAAGCATGTGAAACATGCTTGTTTATGGGATATGCAAGTGTATTGCACTGCACATATAGTCGACGAAAAAGGTGGCTGGAAGAGCGGGCCGTGTGCTACAGTGGTAGAGCGTGTCAGTCTAGGTAGGAACCAAGGACATCAGACCTTTCTACCAAGCAGCTGGAAAAGCGGGCTAGAGCGGGGATCGAACTCTCAGCCTATGGATCCTTAAGCGAGCACTCTACCACTGCGCCACGTAGCCCGCCTCTCCAACTGCCTTTTTCGTCGACTATATCTGTCGACCGTACACCACAATTTGCGCTGCATTTATTGCATATGCACAAGGACAAGTATGTCTCACATACTTACATGCCCTTATATTCAACAAGGTCGTCCCTTGACCGTCCATCCTATTTTCGACTGGATATCGTGTTCATAGCGCGGCAGTTTACCATTGCGCTCACGGCGTAGCTCCCATGTCAGTCTAGGTAGGAACCAAGGACATCAGACCTTTCTACCAAGCAGCTGGAAAAGCGGGCTAGAGCGGGGATCGAACTCTCAGCCTATGGATCCTTAAGCGAGCACTCTACCACTGCGCCACGTAGCCTGCCTCTCCAACTGCCTTTTTCGTCGACTATATCTGTCGACCGTACACCACAATGTGCGCTGCATTTATTGCATATGCACAAGGACAAGTATGTCTCACATACTTACAGAGCGTTCGCGTAAGGATCCACAGGCATGAAGTTTGATCCCCGCTCTATAGTCCTGCTTTTCCAGCTGGTTAGTTGACAGGTCTAACGTCCCGATTCTTAAATAGACTGACCGTTCTACTCCGCGCAAAACTTTAATAATATAAGATTGAGAAAGGAAACAACGTATTATACGGTACGTATTTTCATTGCTTTGGCACAAAATATACACAGGTGCAACCAGAATTCTGATTCCAATTAAGATTACGATTCATAACAATTTCCTATTCTGATACCGATTGTGATTGCTCAATCAATCGTAATCGGAATATTGAAATATTAATTTTAATTATACTAAAAACTTTATAATATTCAAAATTTCATAAATGTGAACTGCCAAATAGGTAGTAAATGTTTTGAGATTTAAGTGCACTAAAATTCTGGTTGCCCGCAGACTAAAATTAGCACATCGTTCAGTTCAATAGTTAAGAATTTTTACACAAAACACAATTGTGTGTTTTGAAAACAAAACTTTTGACAGTGTCGTAGTCGTAAATCTGTTCTCCAAGTTGCTATACAACCACAGTTTTTGTTTGACAATAATATATTTTTATAAAACAATTTCCCACAACTGACAATCTTGGCTGGAATCAATACCAGAGTCTCAGTTTTCGAACCAGAGACTTTTCAATAGCTGAGGCTTGAGACTGAGACTGACACTGAGACTCCCATTCGTGGCGTCTATCACTGTCTTTCATGTAGGAGGAATTGTCGGCAGTGTTGGAACGTTCGAATTTTTGCTTAGTTTACGCATGTCCGTCTATGGCAGTGTAAGTATGTGAGATATCCTTGTCCTAGTGCATAGGGAGAGGCATGATGCGTAGCTACGTGATAGAGCGTTAACCGGTTCTTCAGACCTTCCTGCTAAGGAACTGGAAAAGCAGGCATGCGTAAGGCTCGAATTCACAAGGTGCTGCGGATTTTTAAACGAACGCCCTACCGCTGCATCACGCAACCCTCCTCTCCAGAAACTTTTATCGTCGAATATTTGTCGACACGTATGTTGCCGGCTAATATACCTACTGTGCACTGCTCTATATTGCATTGCATGTGTACATAACGGACAAGTATTACATCGGTTCTTATCTGAGTTTATGGTTTTTGTTGTTATTTCATATGGCTCGTTATAATTTATTTAGCAGTACATATGAATTGTAATATTTTGGCTACGTTTTATCAGTCGTAGATCAACGAGAATCATGCCAGTGTTGTGTTTCTGAACGGTGCTTATATGTTTTAAAGTGACGTTTGATATAAGATGGAGTTAAACTTGAAAGCATTTTTCCAAGAATCCAATCCATCAAAGTTCGTAGTCTATGCTTGTTTGTTACTGTTCTCGTTATTCTTGTCATTGCGCGCTGATGGAACAATTGGCTGGTCATATATTGTGATATTCTCGCCGTTATGGGTTTGGAAAGCAGCTGCAATTGCCGGAGCTGTGATTGGATTTGTTGTTCGATGGCGCAATCCGCCTGCACGTAACGACTACAGCTCAGAACTCGAATATCGTGGCATGTTGTTGTGCTTTGTTGAAAATATGCTACTGCTAGTGTTTGAAATTTCGGTGAGTTTGGTCGCAAAAGCAATATAAAAGTTACTTGTTTTCTGTTGACTGCATATATGGTTACGGAAGCTTTAACATGTGTTCACTGTTATGGTTTTTGCTACGTATTGTACTTTTTCCAGTCATATATTAAGTATTATTTCATTAAAACTGACGTAAATATTTTGCTTTTGTTTCTTTCAGGCGTGTTACCGTCTTGAAACAGAATCAAAACAAATGATTTGGCTGTTGATCATCGTTCCGCTTGTATTTGTCAGCATTATTTCAATCTTTGTTTGCGTTTGGGCTTTGAAGCGCGAGAAAAATTTTGAATTCGAATTGTTTTTCGCTGTTAATATTTTACAGTTCATATTTATTGCGCTGAAGGTACAAGTTACATATCTTTTATATTGGGTATGTCCTTAATGCTTTGCTTAAATTGTTCATAAGCTCTAAAGCGTAATTGGACTGATAAGCAGTGTGCAAACGAAATTCAAGGGTAACTAATATGTTTTACTATTCGGTTGTATATAATGTGATATTTTTGCCGCATTTTTTTTATTTTCGCTATGTATAACATAGTTTTACAGTATTAGTTACGTATGTAGTTACGTACATATGTTGCATATCCGATTCCGGTGTTTCTGCGATCCGGTTGCATCCGGCGTAAGTTATCAAATTTCGTGCAGACGGAGACCATTAATATAAAAATGTGTGAATCATGTACGAAGGTTGTCTTGCTTAAAAACGTCATCTACTCTTCATTGATATAACGTATTTTTGTAGTTGTAGTATTTTCAGCTTGATCACATAATCAACTGGAGCTGGGCGATTATATTTGTACCGTTGTGGATTTTGATTTGTGTAAGCCTAGTCGGTGTTCTGTACGCAATTATTCTCGCCATCCTTTTGGTTCGGTTCGATAAAAGCTGCTGCCTGAACATCGCCGGCAGCATTTGTCCTCTTGAATCGGATATACATTCCTTGTCATCCCTGTGTTGAT
>JASANG010001515.1:0-11010 GCA_030248215.1 Enoplolaimus lenunculus
AAAAATGATTGAAGGTATTATTTTATGTTTACCTCGAATCTAGTATTACAGAATCCACTGTTGACTGTTATCTGTCAACATTTATTAAATTAGGACTAGCTCGATTGAAGTTGGTTTGACTAAAAATTATTATTCCGCGCCCGATCTTTAATATCACTGACGGCGATTTTTCGCTAAGCTATTACTCGCCGGATTCTAAAACATTTCACGATATAAACATACCTGCAATGGATGTTACGATAATCAATGTTTCATTGGTTATCTACGGTCGAGCATAGCAGAAATAGATAAAAAGTTCATTGAAATTAATTATAATGATTTGACTAAAAAAGTTGCCATTAAATGCACTGGCGGGAGTAAAATTAAAAACATTTCGAGTAGACTTCAGGAAATCTTGGGTTTAAATCAAAATTTTGTTGATGGATCAGTTACTGGAGAACGGGTAGTAGATATGTGGCTTTATACCAATTTTTTCTTCTTACGTTGTGATTTTATCGGAGGTCAGATTGTTGAAGATAACTCTGAAAAAACGCTGTCCTTGATTCCAAATCTAAGTGTAAAAGAACCCGTTTTGTATTATGAGCCTACAAATATAAAATTTTTAGACTGTAAGTTGTTATATTCAAACAAGTTAAAGTTGCAAATTTTGGATAGTTTTGGGAAGCCGGTGCAATATGGCAACAGCAGGATTTGTTTAGAATTGAATTTCCGAAGAAAAAGAAGCTATTTTAGCTGTGTGAAATGTTTTATTATCGAATAGTTGTCCTTCAGAATAGACCTATAAATCAATTGTCAGGATCAGCTTTCTTGCAGGTTTAATACACACCGAGCAAGAAAGGCAATTAATAAAACCAAGGTTTTCCATGCAGGTTTATTACACACTGCGCAGGGAAAACGATAGCGTGCAAAGTAGGCTTAAATTCTTTCTTTCATTGATGTTAAGGGGTATCCTTCATGAATGAAAGTGAAAGAATTTAAGTTGAAAAGCACAGCGTATGGAGTCGACGCGTTTAAACGTGTTGCTAAGCTAAGGACCGCATTTAAGATAGGTATTACCCTAAATCAGAGTAGCCACTGGAACAACCGCCAATTGGCGAAAAGCGTGATTGAATGATCTCAATGGAAGAAATCCGGTTGGTGGCGTGGTTTCAAGAATTAGTCTCTTAACGCTGCATGATGATTGTAAGTATTTGTTTAAATAAAAGGTAATGAATAACGAAGTGTATCATGTATTTTGTTATGGTTTAATATAGATATTGTGACATTTTAGTGAGCTTAAAATTAGCATGAGTCAGCGGTAGTTTTGTAATAGTTGTTCTTTGTTGAATATAGAAATATTGTGAAATTTTTAGCATGCTAAGAACTTGGGTGAAACAACCGTAATCGGATAAAAAAGCGTGAGCATAAATTTTTATATCTTATTGTGCCCAGTGTATCTTTACTCAGGATTGAATTTTAGTAAGCTGGCAAAACGTCCCAATTGAAGCATCACTACGTTCGAGATCAGTTGGTACAAAGTGAAAGCAAAGCATAGGATGTTGCATTAGGTATGTGAACATGTGAACATAATGGGACCTTGTGTAAAACAAGGCGGCACCGAATCCACGATTTGTCCGAATCCGAATCCAGTGCTAATTTGCCGAATCCGAAACCGAATCCCAATTTGTTTCAGAATTTCAACGCAATGCAAGCCACATAACTTTTGATATAATTTGTCTCGATCTCAGTTCTGAGATTTGTGACCTGAAACAAAAATATTGATCTATATAACAAGTTATTTAAAAATTTTCTTGCTTAAAAGTGAAAAAACGTATTGCCAACATTGTTGGATTCAGCTTTGGATTCAAGCTGTTCGTGTATATTAGGCGTTTTCAGGATGGAACATAGGAATATTTTCAGGATTTTTAGTAAGCTCTTAAAACCTGGGTTGGGACAGCTTTTACACCGGGTCCCACGGCGGGGTTATTACTACTAAATCATTATCAATTTCCTACTCGATTTTATAAAACCGACGGCAAAGGGAAATTGGAAAAGTTTTCAAATTCAATTTCCCACTGCTACCCTTTTTCCAAACTCAAGCAGGAAAAAGGCGTGTCTGATTTCCATAAGCCGGGCGCAAATTAATGTGGATGACGCATAATTGCAAAACACAAATTGATGTTTCTTAAGCATCCGTTAACAATTCACTCAAGAAATAGGGAAACTACGTTGTATAAATTGTGGTTACCTTTTTAATCTCGAAAATGAAGAGATTTTGGTTTTTGTTTGCAAAACTGTTCTGGTTGACATCTAGAAATGTCACTTTTTGTTTCTGTTTTTGTCTCTTAGCAGCTAATTTTGGCTGAGTTTCTACTGGCAATAATTTCTAAAAATTGTCTTAACTGTTACGATCATGCAGCTGAACGTTAGAGTGGTTGCGTATGTAACCGATAAAGTCGTGCATAAAAAAATATTTTTAGCAAGCTAACGGAGCTCTAAAGTATCCTTTATTGTTCGTTAAGCCCATTTTATCAAAATTAAATGTACTGGTGGATTTTTCTAATTTTATGTTAGCTGTATTAGCAGCATGTTTTTGAATACAAAACCATGATTCAACTACTGCTTTGCTCTACGTTTTCTATAGAGATGGAAATATCAGTTTGTCTCCATAGAGCTTGGGCAGCAACGCAACCATGTCTTTTTTACTATTAGTATTCGAACTACAGCGAAGTTCTTAAGTAGAAAATTAGTGACCTACCAACTGCAAATCGCTTCAAATTCCCTTAAAGCAGTTTTTGAATCACAACAAATGAACAAGCATCTGCTTTTAAAGTGTTGATCGTACGTATGTCTTCATCTTAGCCTGTTTACTGTTTGATTTGTCAACGCCAAATTCATCATCTCATAATGCGCAAGTAAGTTTGCAGGCGCTTATGATTCCGGATCACGCGCACAGAGAAACTGTATACCTGCTCAATATACAAACAGTCTTACGTAAAACCACGCACATCGGTGAGGGATCGTACGTAACAACACAACTGCCGGCTCGGTTCACACATTCTGGAGTAATTTATCATTTCACGTTTTTGCCGAATGTCTGCCGACGTGAACTCACACGCCGTCAAGAAATCAACCTAAAGTAAGTATGTTCTGTGTTGGACACTCTTCGAACCTTTCAAACTCTGGCTACACTACTGAGTCTTAGGTTTTTTCATCACTCTCCAACGCTATGTTTATTCTGAACAAGTGATTCTAAGAATCCTTATTTATTCTAGTTCTGCGCTTTGAATGAATGGAACCTACGATATCACGAGTAACGGATTTCGACGCGCTGAAGATGCATTCGTTTCGGTATTTGGCAGTCTGTCTGAACGATTTGTATGCACTAAAGGAAGTGATCAAGCCTTGTTCTTCCAAAATGGTCGAACGTAGGTCCGGACATCACAGTTTACAAATCATCGAACAAGGACAGGCTGGCTTTCCAACATTTCATTTCTTGGAGCGTCACTTCCTTGGAGACTTCTACATGTATCATTCTGGAAGTCCACAAAACGAAGAAAAAGTTTGAACTGAATACCGTTGCAAGTTGGTCAGGCATTATATGTCTGTTGGTTTGATACCAGCGAATAACGCATGCAAATTTCAAACTAAAATTTTCAATAATTTCTGAATACAGACTTAAATTTTGGCTATATTTCTTTTAGGTGGATAAAACTAACCTAGCATTCACTAATCAACGAAATTTTTTAAACCTAGTGTTTCAATTTAACCTGTGCTTAAGATAATTGTCTCCTCTTGGGATTGACTCAGGGCTTATTGACTCAGGACTTATTGACGAATTATTTACTACACCTAGGTAACAGCAACAAAGATATGATATTTAAGTAATATTTTTATAATGTTATTATTTCTTCTATATATGAGCGCTGATTTTGAAAATAAATCTATCAGAAAAATCACTGATAGTATTTATATTTACCTTAAATCTGATATTACAGATTCAATAGTTGACTGTTATCTGACAACTTTTCTCGATTTTGGAATAAATCAGTTTAGTTGCACTGACTAAAATAATTATTCCACGCTCTTGATTTCGCACTGAGCTATTATTCCCCAGATACCAAAACATTTCACGACATTATCATACCTGCAATGGTATGCAACGATAATCAATGTTTTATTGATTATCTACGTCTAGCATAGCCGAAATAGATAAAAAATTTATCGAAATTAACAATAACGATTTTACTAAAAAAGTTGCTGTTAAATGCACTGGCGGTAGTAAAAGCAAAGACATTTTTCTTAGACTTCAAGGAATCTTCGGTTTAAATCAAAATTCTATTAAAGGTACAGTTACAGGAGAACGAATAGTAGATATGTGGCTGTATACCAATTTTTTATTCTTACGTTGTGATTTTATTAGGAGCCAAGTTGTTGAAAATAACTACGTTAAATTTGAAACAAAAGTTAAACGCAAATAAACCAGTGTTATACTACGAGCCTGCAAATATCAAGTATTTAAACTGTAAGTTGTATTCTAACAAATTAAGGTTACAAATTTTGGACAGTTTCGGTAAACCGGTGCAGGATAATAACAGCAGAATTGGTCTAGAGTTGAAATTTTAGGAAAAAATGAAGCTATTTTGATTGTTTGAAATGTTTTGGTGTCAAATAGTTACCATCCCTTTCTAAATATATAGATGTGTTTAGTCAATGCCAAGATCAGCTTTCGCCCAGGTTAAATACAGACTGAGCAAAAATAGCAATTAATATGACAGGTTTTTCTTGCAAGTTTAGTACACGCTGTGCAAGACTACCGGTGGCGTGTAAAGTAAGCTCAAGTTCTTCTTTTCATTGATGTTAAGGGGTATCCTTCATGAATAAAAGCGAAGGAATTTAAGTTAAAAGCGCAGTGTGTTGAGTCGACGCATTTTAAATTGCTAAACAAAGGACCACGCTTAAGTTACGAATTACTTACACTAAATCAAGGTAAGAACTGGGACAACCGTAAGTTGTCGAATGGGCGTGCTTTGCTGATGTTAATGCAACAAGAAATCCAGAGAACATCAAGCACACAAATAACTGTGATTGTTACGTTACGTTTGTTACGTATTTACAAAACAAAGACTTAAACGCTTCCTAAAACAAACACATAGTTATAAAATTACATATATGAAATTCCGCTGGTCAGTTTCATCGCGGAGTTTTATGTCAGGCTAAAAAACCTGGGCGTAGACATAAAATGCGCAGGGTCCCACGGCATGGCCATATAACTACTACTGTGGTGAGCACGTACCTTTAAAGTAGCATGGTTCGTCGATAACCTAGCAATCTATAATAGAAATAATGTTACACACTTGCTGCGTGGTTCATTAAAAACATGTAGAATAACATTTGAAAGATTAAATTGATCAAGAAAATAACATTAAAATTTAAAACTTTCTAATGTTATTCTGCAGGTTTTCAATTGAGCATGCAGCAACTGTGTTATTGGTGTATATACTATATCATTTTATGAAAAATGCTGAAAAAATAAAGGTGCATTTGGGATGGGTGTTGGCACCTATCAGAGTACAATGAAGAAGCAAATTTACTCAGGAGCAAATTCTGATATGATGAGCATTCATCGTAAAAATTAAAAAGTGGCGTGGACCATTATGAACCTAGTGATCTGTATTAGAAACAATGTTACACGGCTGTTGTATGATCAATTAAAAATCTGTAGAATAGCGTTAGAAAGATACAATTTAAGCTTTCTGAAAGTATTCTACAGAGGTTTAATTGACGATACATCAGTTGTGCAACATCACTTCTAAGACAGTTAGCTAGTTATCGGTGAACCATGTCGCTTAACGAAAAAATGTTGGAAAATAAACTTGCAATTTGGGATGGAGTGGGCACCTTTCTGGCTAAGATGCAGAAGTTACTGTGTGTATGATAACAAAATGTTCAGGAATGGCAAGAGTGGAGGAGCAGTACTTTACCAAAAGAAATGACGAATGGAATTCAAACGTTTGACGAATGGGATCGCGTAATGTGGGTGCAAGAACTCTAATCGGGCTCCAAAGATCTACTCAATCATGTGAGTTCAGCTGTGTGTGTATTTTTCTATTTGGCATTTAACCCCCCTACGAACTGTTTTATCCCAAACGCAGCTGTTACAACTATTAGTCGCCAAGAAACATCCCTAGGGACAGTCACTTACGATTGTCCCTAGGTAGGTTATAACTATTACTACATTGCATTATCGCTAAAGTTTTTGATACAGGACAAATAAACGTTTAATTCAACAGATTGTTGCAATACCGGATATATACATACATACACATATTCAAGTTTGTACAATAGTCAACAAATATGAATAGCAGCATTTATTTATTTAAATATTTATAAAGGTATCCATTGTTCTGTATATTCAACTTCGGTTGTTTATTTCTTATTTGTAGAGACTCAAGAATGTTCAAGCTGAAGCTATTGCAGAATGAATTCTTAGTATGATTTGGCAGACTTGAAATGATTGTAAAATCACTGAAATCACATGGGTGATTTGTGTTAAGGCAATGATCAGAGATGGCTGATTTTAGTGCTAGACTTGTTGGAGTTTCAAGAAGTGTGCGGTCTGAGATTCTCTTGTGTTCACAAATACGCTTGTATAACTGTCGATTTGTAGAACCGACGTAATCCAACTGACAGTTGGAACAAGTAAAATGGTAAACTATTTGTGAACGCAGTAAAACAGGCAAACGGTCTTTGTAATTAAACAAGGACCTGAGTTTCGGGTGGTTAAAAGTTATAATTTTGAGGTCCAAACTTGGATCGTCATTAAAAAATTTTCGAAAACAGATACGTAGCTTCTTATGCAAGAAGCTCGTGTGTGAGCCAAAATAGGGGAGTTTAAGAATTAAACTACAAACCTTTGTTGTTGATCGTTCATCTGTGTTTCCGCTGTTACTATTGCCGCTTTTTCCCGAGTCCGTTGTTGTTGTAACGGAGGTTGTCCCTGATTGGGACTGGTGTTGGATCGGAGCTGTCTGCGACGTTTCGGCATTTTTGTGAAACAAATTGTTGCAATTAAATTGAGTGCTTTCAATCTGGGAAAGCAAAATTTTATTTATGATAACGTTGTTACAACTATTTGTAACAACATGTTGGGAGATCCAGTGTTTTGGATCCGATTGACTTAAGCTTCCTAATTTTTTATTAAGGAAGTAGTCCAGCGTGTTCTCAATTATTTTGACCGGAAAATTATTTGTCCTGAACAGTGCCTTCAAAAAACTAAGTTCATTTTTTATATTGGTTTGGTAACTTGAGTGGCATAAAACTGTTAAAATTGAGTATTTGATTTGAATATGTTGATTTCCTGAAAATTCCAGTCGATACCTCTCCAGTTGAGGTGTTTTTTGTTATTTTAATGTCCAAAAAGGAGATTGAGTTTTCGGATTCAAATTCAGCTGTAAATTTTATTTTTGGATGCTGAATGTTAAGGAAGTTTAGAAACATTTGGGCTTGATCTTTGTTATCAAAGATTGCGAAGGTATCGTCAACATACCTTCTGTAAAAATAAGGTTTGAAATTAGTTGGGCACTGTTCAAGTACTTTCCGCTCAAAATTAACCATAAATATATTAGCCAGAATTGGTCCCAATGGGGACCCCATTGCTACTCCATCGTGCTGTGAATATACATTGCCATTGAAAATGAATCTCAAATTCAGAGTACATAATCGTATAGCCTTCAACAATAAGTCAGTAGCCAGATCCGCCGATAATGTACCATCAGTAATCGCCGCTTCGATAATTGAGAGCGTTTCACGTATTGGAATGTTTGTGAATAGTGAGGTTACATCATATGAAACCATAAATTTATTTTTTATGTTTAACTTTGTTATTTCTTTAACAAAAATAAACGAAGAGTCTACTGTGTAGTCACCTGTTCCGAGTGTTTTGAGTAGTTTATCAATGTATTGTGCTAATGGATGACAGGCCGATGAAACGGCAGACATAATGGGCCTAACCGGAGTGCCAATTTTGTGAATTTTTGGCAAACCGTAAAGTATTGGGAGCCTGGATCCTGATGGATTCAGGCTTCTTGCCGTCTCAGAGGAGATGGCTTTCCGTTTTACGCATTCATTTGTGAATGCACGAATTAAGTCTTCAAAATTTGCCGTGAATTTGTAAATATTTCCAAGGCCATCTGAAATTTTAGAGAAAATTTCAGGGTTATCGAGTAAATTTTCGATTTTTGATGTGTAGTCATTGCGGTTCATGACTACGAGGCCATTGCCTTTATCAGGCTTGGCAATAATAATGGATTTATCCATTGATAAATCTTTTATGGCTTCTTTTACAAATTTTGGGCAGTTAGGCGGACTTGGAAATCTACTTAGATTACTGATTGCGGTATCAATTTCCCTGCGGAACTGCATTACAAACTCATGTGGAAGGTTTCTAATTTTTGAGTTTCTTGCCAGGTTATCAGCAAACAGCTCGCACTCCAATACAATCCGGTTAACGTCTACTTTACTACTAGAAATAATGAAATTCGGACCAAGACACAGAGCAGCACGTTCATTCTTAGTCAGTACACGGTTTGAGATATTACACACTACGCCAGACAAATCAAGCTTACTGTACTGTTTACCAGATCTGTAAGCCAAGTTTTCCAATTTCCGTTCGTGTATGACTTTGATTTTTTCCCGTTTGAATTCCACGATCCACTTAATATATGTGCTTAACGTAAATTTATGTAGATACGGAATTTTGGCTGCAAAATGATTCGCAATTATTTCAGTTGTTTTTGACAGCGAATGTATTTTCCGACGTTTTGCCAAAATTTCATTTCTAATTATTTGAAATTGGAAATTCTTTTGGTTACAAATATTTCTTTTAATCACTGGGTTCTTTAATTTCAAGAACACCGGGACTAGTGATAAGTCAATACATCTTTCAAGGAATGAAATGTCTTCCATTGCCTTCATAATTTTAACGGAATTGTTCAGCCATTGCCTGAATAGCCTTAACAGTTCAATACCATGCTTTTCACGTATGCCTTTAAACAGGCAAGGTCCAAAAATAACTAAAATTAGTTTCTCAACAGCGTTGAGAGCATGTCTTGCTGTAGCAGCAATGACAGTTTTTGACGGTTCAGGTTGTTCGCAACCTGAGGCGTTTACATTTGGGTTGGATGCCAAAGAATTCTGCATTATAATTGTACTGTGTGTCTTGATCGAGCCGAAAACTATTAAAAGTAACAAAATAAATGCCGCAATAGTACGCAGAGACTATATAAAAGCAAGACACTAACCGATTATAAGCGTCAAGAAACCCAATTTATGCAAAACGGCCTGTAAACACGGTAAAATCGGCGTAGTATGCCGTTATAGCACGTAAAAACGCAGCGGTATGCTTTAAATCGTAGGCGGATAAGCTATGTGTTACTAGCTAGGTGGTTAAGTTTTTCGATTGAAATGTGCTGAATTGTGCCTAGGGTTTGTATAGTTGTTAGCTCACGAGTTGCGAATGTCTAAAAATTTTTGGAAAGAGTTAGTTTAGGAGTCCGTTATCGGATTCCAAGTTTGTTATACGTGCAACGGAGTTCGCAGATTTTGCCAAACAATAACGGAAAACAATACAAAATATGTACCAAATAAAATTGCACAGTTGACTATAATCAAAATATAAATTGGCACGTAGAAAAGCAACAAAATAAATGAGGCACCGTTATGGCAGGTAAAACTACGGACAGTGAGCTAACTAGATAGTAAACAAACAACAAAACACAAAAAACACCAATTATGTGGAGATCCGTATCCTTGAGATTCCCAACTACTCCTTGACGTCTGGCAAAGGTGCGGAGTCAGCTCTTTCCGGTATGTCCAAGTTGTTGTTGCTATTATCTTTTCCCCGTTGGTTTCCTGCGTTGCGATTACGGCCCTGTTGTCTATTGTTATGACGTCGACGCTGTTCTGGGAACGAATAGCTGCCCCAGGGGTGATGAAACGGAGTTGGTGGTCTGACCACCCAACCCGGCAAACGGTACGGAGTACTGTGTAGTAATTGACGAGGAGGGCCACGATGTTGTGGGCCCTGGCCCGAGTTGATAATTGGTGGGTTATACGGGCTAGTAACGACCGGACTAAGAAATCTGACGTGATGAGCGTACAGATTCCTATAGCAACTACCCAGATCAGGTTGGTTCACGTCAAGAGGTGTGACAGTATCGACTCGGGCAAATCTAGTTTGAGTCGACGCGTTTTTGACCACTTTAGGTGATGTTTGCGTGCCTTGCGAGTAGCCACACAAAACCACAGAGTCCGTGCTGTTATTTGAATTACCAGACGTAATGCTAGTGCTGGTATTGTTAACACTGTTATCAATGTCAGTGGTTTCTGACTCTTCAGTGCTCGCAATTTCACCGGATTCTACGTCACTAACTAGACTGCTGTCGATACCCGCCAAGTTAGGTGAAAAAGATGTGGCGTTGCTAGCAATATCCCCAGTTGTTTTAGGCTGGGTTATGCTATAACCAGTCACCGCGTTGCAGGTCGCTCCTTCTGGATTCAACTGTTCAATCAGGTTATGTTGCGCAACCGCCTCTAGGTGATGTGCCTGTATTGCAGAAAATTCCGGTGAGCCTACGCTAACTGAAAATTTACTGGAAGAGTCCGCAATATAGCCTTCCGATGTGCTAGTGCCGGTGGATTCGAAACCTGATTTACCACTATTATCACTTGAAATAGTAATAGTACCTTCACTAGTGTTACCTCCACCAAGATCGCCAGTGGTGTCAATAAAGAATAGCTGTTGAACGGACGCGAGAGAATCAACCTGTTCAGAGTTGTTTGTGTTGCAATCTGCCAATGTGTTTTTAACAATGTCTTGATCACTCGTTTGGTTGTTAATATGAGTGTTGTTGTTGTTGTTGTTGTTGGTTTCAATGCTGCTAACCATTTGTGAGATATTTCGACAGCTCAAGCTATCATCATCAGTCAGGCTGTAATGAACAGACCAATATTCAAATCATATATTCAACG
>JASANG010002831.1:0-10910 GCA_030248215.1 Enoplolaimus lenunculus
TTTCGCCAGTCCTGAAAAAAGTTAATTTGAGTTATTTTACGTGTCTCTCTTGGCTTCGTATATGTTTTAACTTTTATACTTGTGCTCTTTGTCAGTGATGAATTAAATCTGCATAGTTTGGCACTGTAAGCGGCACAGGTGCTGGAGTGCGGACCTTCCATGTTCACCTTATTCTTCAAGAAAGAAAAAAGAAAGTATACTTAAGCTAGCTATGTGAATAACCTAATATATACATAACATAATTGGTAGTTGCATAAATAAACTCAGATAAATTGGCATACAGGTGGTGACGATTATGAAAGTTTAAAAACAAACAAAATATTTTTGAATAATTATAACGCAAATGGTTTCGGTGCAGAGCGCAGAAATATCCTGTTTGAACACTACTCACAAGACTTCGTGTTAACTAACGTGTTGGCAACTGTCACATGTTATCCTGTGCAATCGGAATTATAAAATACAGGAGCCGGAACTGCAAAATTAAAAAATACCCGAACCGGAACCGTACCGGAACCATTTTATCGCTATTTATCGCAATTAATTGTGCAAACACACCATTCTTAATTTCAAAATCCTCGGTCAAATGTTGCAGATACTCGATTTATATCGGAACCGGATAGTGAAAAGTACCGTATTTTACTACCGAAACCAGAATTCTTGTTGCACCCTGATCATAGGATATTATGGTAAATATCTTGTGCTTAAAAATGCTAGCTATACTGTTTTTGCGTAACTGTGTGCGGAAATTTTATCTCTAAATAAAAAATGTCCGCATAGAGTTTATTGCATTGACGGACATATTGTATACTGTTTGCGCATTATGTTAATATGAAATAAAAAGTTGCGTGAATCGTCGGACTTTGTCGTTACAGTCTAAAAGGTGTCTCCGGAAAGCTCCGGAAAGCGCTAAATAAGGGAATTAATTTACTGTGTAATTTCATTGGTTTTTGCAATATTTGAATTTCCAATATTATATGATATTCGTGGTATTATCTGCGAATATCATATGACATATTTTCAAATGTCTGCATGCTTGAGGTAACCTACCCATATTGTCCTGTTGAATATTATATGATAGTAGAATTGGAAATTTGAATTTTTGAATTTTTAAGCTGTAGTTCTAAGCGCTTTTGCGTCGAAAACGATTTGCAGGTGTGCATTTGGTATTTTAAGAACATTTGTGCGGCTGCCGTCTAACTTTTTATTCATTTATTAGTACCCAAAGGTTACATTGTCCGCTGAATATCATATGATATTCGTTGAAATTTTGGAATACCATATGATATTCGAATAAATGTCCCACTGTATCACGTGACAGACCGTTCCTTGTGCACATTGAACAATTGAGAGCGGTGATTTGTAAGCTAATCTCATGACAATCGAGTTTTGTCCGTTGACCCGATATAAGAGCCCGAATTTTAACCTTGATGTCGAATCAACATGGGACAAACCGTGTCTTGCCTGCCCCGGTCATAACGTGAACCCCGCATTAGGTTTAGAAATATGTTTATACCAATACAAGCCTGTTCTATGCAATGGGTTAAATTGACTCGGCCCATCACAAAAATTCAACAGAATTCGCCTCAGCTCGACACAAACTGCTTCTTTATGCACTTTAAAGTGAAAAGCGGTAAAAAATGAAAACTACGTATTACGTATTATGTTGTTACGTATGTATGAGCTTTCTAAGTGCCGTGCACGCCTGGTAACTTCGTCACACCCAGGCAGCTTCTGGTGATGTGGGAGATGATCGACATCATTAGTTACCAGGCGAGGTACCAGATCCCTTTGCGGTCGCTCGTTTGCGCTAGACTCATACACGAGTGGCGCCTCCCTGGGTATTTTGTTTTTTGACCAAACGACTGACATTTTACAGCCTGCCCTGCCGTGTCGTGTTAGGGGCAATACGTTCGATCCACCTAACCCACGGTAAAGATGCTTGATGTCAGTGTCTCCCAAACGAGCAACCATAGGAATTCAAAATTTTTTAAAAATATATGACTAAGCTGCGTAGTAAATAACAACCATTATATGTTTAGCAGTGTAAAAAAACTACTTAGGATTTAGCCTCTCAGTATATTATGTATACACAGACATATTACGTGCGTAAAAACCTTATAATTTTAATCAATCCTACAAAAGCTGTATATAGCGAGTTTTTGCTATGCTTAAAAATCAACTTAGTTAAATTTTCAAAAAATCGTAATTGCGGTCATTATATTTTTGTATGTTTGTGTCAGTTAAAACTTAATACACCTTGTGGTTTTTATATAATTTTGAATAAGAAAATGGTAATTTCAATTGATCAAAATTATTTATCTTTACTTGTTTAAAAACCATATTGTATGAAATACTAAGTTTCAACGTTACAATGCATAGTATATTTCAAAATCAGTACCTGTTAGTAGCAGCGTATGAAACTCAGTATTAATTCCAAGTCCTAAAGTTTGGCTTACGTTACTTTTAGCAGCATTACTTTTTTAAGCCTCTGCTTTATAGTAAACTCATACTTTACATTATCTTTTGCGTTGCCTTAGGCTTAAGAATACGCTTAATTTACAGCTATGAGTCTAAAAGTAACATTGACCAGGATTGCAATGGTGCACGGAGGATTATCCCCAACCCACCACTTGAGCGTCAGGTTACCCCATCGCCGTAGGGGCCGTCCCTGGTAGCTGTGCAACCAGCCGCAGGTTTTGTTTTTTATTGTATCGTTGTTTCTTTTTATTTTTTATATTAGAAATAAAACCTATGTACAATTCAGGGTTTCAGCATTGGTATAAATAATTTCTAAACGTAACAATAAGCTTACATGTAGGTGTAAACCTAAGCTAAAAAGTGGGTTAAAGCTTAAGCTTAATCCTGCGACAAAACGGTATAACCGTGAGTTATTCATAGGTAAAAATAACAGAAAAATACAATCAAATAACTCTTCGTACTCTAGCACAAGGCCTATGCCCTGAGGTCTTTCGAACCCACGGCTCATAATTTTCATTTTCTTGTTGTTTTTGTTGTTGTTGTTGTTTTTGTTGTTGTTGTTGTTGTTGTTTTTGTTGTTGTTGTTGTTGTTCTTGTTGTTGTTCTTGTTCTGGTTCTTGTTCCTGTTCTTCTTCTTGTTGTTGTTCTTGTTCTTGTTCTTGTTCTTGTTCTTGTTCCTGTTCTTCTTCTTGTTGTTGTTCTTGTTCTTGTTGTTGATGCTGCTGCTGCTGTTGCTGCTGCTGTTGCTTGTTGTTGTTGTTGTTGTTGGCGGCATAGCGTAACGAAGAATACAGAGTTCTCCGGGCAAACGCTACCACCCCCGCGGGGTTTGTCCGCAGGACGCCGAGATCGGGGCATGGGTCCGTTAAGTGTCGTATACGGGCCGACGTTAGCGCTGGACAATGTATGAGCCAGTGTGCTGCTGTTGTTGTTATTATTGTAGTTGTTTCGGTTACTGCAATTGCAGCGCGATTCTCGCCTTGCGTTGCGCTTCTAATGCGGGATTCACGTTATAACCGGGACAGGCGGGACACGGTTTGTCCCATGTTAATTCGACGTCAACGTTAAAATTCGAGCACTCATATCGGATGAACACACAAAACTCGAATGTCATGTGACATTTACTTACAAACCACCGCTCACAGAAGATCAATGTGTACAAGAGTCGGTATGTCACATGATACTGTGGGACATTTATGCGAATATCATATGATATTCCAAACTTACAACGAATATCATATGATATTCAGTTGACGGTGTAATTTTCGGGTACTAATAAACTAATGGAAAGTCGGACGGCAGAGGCACAGCTGTGCTTAAAATACTAAATACGCGTCTGCAAATTCATTTCCGGCACAAAACCGCTTAGAAAAACAGTGTCATAATTTGTCATCCACGTTAAAATGCACGCACATTTGTAAAAAAATGTCCCTCCGTTTCGGGTGCCCGCGTTGTCACTACCCACTCTCTTTATACACTGTCTGAGATGTCAATATGTCATTGTGTGAACCTTTACACAATGAATATGCTCTAGGCATAAATATATACTTGTCCTGACATCATAATCAGGAACTTTTATTGGCCATAGTCCCTAGGAAGGGATTCAATTTTTTGTATTGAATGATGCGTGTGAATATGTGTGCACAGCGTGTGTTTTTAAATGTGTGCGCGTGTGCTAACGTTTCCTAACTACCTACAGAAAACATGCATTTATCCAGGGTCCCTTTCGACAGAGTCTGGACAATTAACACTATCTGAGTACAGCTATGAAACTGTACCTTGCCTCCAGCTAGTATGTGTATTTTGATGCTGTTCCAAATGGGGTGGGTGGAACATTTATTACATCGGCGCGTGCATTTTAACGTTGATGACCCATAATTCAAAAATTCAAATTCCAAATTCTAGTAATATTGAACTGGACAATTTGGGTATGTTATCTTAAGTATGCAGACAATTGAAAATATATCATATGATATTCGTTGACAATACGTCGAATATGATATGATATTGAACGACAAATGGTGAACTACACATCATGATAGCAGACAAATACGACTTTTTTATATGATATAGAGCCTATTAGCAGACAAAATGTTACCCAGCAGGTTAATACGGACAAAACGTTTCCAAGCTGCTCCGGTTATAACGTGAACCCCGCATTACCGACATCATAGATCTAGCGCCTGTAAGCGCCCCAACGGTGGTAGTTTTTGGGTAGCATGTAAATATGCAATCATATATTTTCAATATTAACTGGTGAAAGAAAGACCACTCTTCATATAAAAACACAAAACGCTGGCAAAAACCTTAAATAGCTGCTCAATGAAAACATAAAAGGTTTATCAATGTAAAAACATTTACAATATCTCAAAACTTTAATAAGCTAAGTTTATTAGGTAAGTTAACTCACAGAGTTTTTTGAACAATTTATGTTAATAGTAAAAATTATTACATAATTATACTAGGTAATCTGTAATATTAAAAATAAAGTCAGGTTTCTGTTTATTTTCATTATATTTGTAAGTTCACAAATATTACAATATAGCTTAAACTTAGCCACGTTAGCAGTATGTACTTTAGTTGCGTTGAAATCAAAGTACGTTTTTTCAAATCTTACTGGTGAATATAAAATCATATAAAACGAATAAAAATAGTTGATAGCTAAACTATAGATTGTTTTTAAAGCAAGTGTATATGTTGTTTTGGCAAAGTTAGATTTACACCTTAATAACCAAGCATTTAAAATCTTACAAATTGAAAAACTAAAGCACTGAAAAGGTAATAAGATCGAACTCGCTAAAATTGAAACTGACTGAAAATCATAAATTACTGGTTTATACGAATATATCTACGCCTGTTGATAAAATCAAACTAAAAATAAAAATGATGCCTTTAAGCTTTGCTATACAAGAAAATGAAGCAATCTCACCGAAAATAGCGTTAGGTAATTAATTATTAGGTTTTATAAAAATGAAGATATAAAATAAATGTTACAATATCAATTAATGCAGGGTTCACGTTGTAACTGGGGATACTTGGAACACGTGTTGTCCAAGCTGATTCGACGTCAACATAAAATTTTGAGATCTGAATAGCGGTTATGTAGACAAAATGTGAATGTCACATGACATTGACTTACAAATCACTGATCTCAAGCGATCATGATATACAAATAGCCATTTGTCATATGATACTGCGGGACATTTATGCGAATATCATATGATATTCCAAAATTCTACTAAATATCATATGATATTATGCAGGACAATGGAACTTGCGCGCGCTAATAAAACAGTAAAAAGTCAAATAACGCAGCATTAAATGATTTCGAAATTTGAACTAGCTTCTACGTTTCTGTCCCTTGCAGAATTTTTCACCAAAATATATTCCTAAGTACAAATAATTCAAATTTCAAATTTTAGTATCATATGACATTCTACAGAACAATTAAGCTAGTTTACCACAACTTTACAGACATTTTCAAATATATCATATGATACTCACAGACAATATTTGGAATGTCATATGATATTGCAGTACAAACAGCGGATGTCACATCAGGTTAGCAGACAATTCAATTTTTTGAATCTGATAGCGGATAAAAAACGGTCAGACAAAATGTTACCAGCTATAGTCATAGGGACAAAACGTGTTCCAGGTTGCCCCACTTATAACGTGAACCCCACATAATGCCTAGGTTAGCAATATGCAACTAATGCACTTAAAATAAAAATGACGCCTTTAAGCTTGGGTGTACAAAAAGCAAACTTACCGAAAATAGCGTTAGGTAATTAATTATAAAGTATTATAAAAATGAGGATATAAAATAAATGTTACAATATCAATTAATCCCTAGGTTAGAAATAAGCAACTAATACACTTAAAATAAAAATGACGCCTTTAAGCTTGGGTATACAAATAAGAGTAAAAGAAACTTACCAAAAATACCATAATGAAAACAACTTTACAATGCATAGATTAGAGATGGTTTATGTAGGGGTATTCAAAGACGCATAAATATCCAAATAATTTCCATCTAAATAGTTTTGCATTTTACCAAACCGTCAATGTTAGGTCTCTTAAAGAAATTTGGCTTAAAATGTTTCTGACTTACAATAATTAACTAAAAGCAAATTTATTAAGCATTTTCACACTTGCCATGGTCAACGGGGGATAATCTCCAGCCCAGCATGTAGTCAGACTACCCCATCGCCGTGCCGGCCGCTCCTGGTAACTGTGCAAACATCCACAGGTTTTGTTTTCTTCACTTTTTATTTTTAAAGGCACAATTATATAATAAAATCACAATATATTATATAATTATGGCTATAATATACAAATAGCAATAATGTGCAATCATGTTGTCTTCTTTCGGTTTTGTAATATTTTGCTTTGTGGACAAGCTCCACCACAAACTTTTAAGTGCACGGTCTACACATTTACCAGTTGACCCAAGTAGGTCTTTGATTACAAACAAAAATTATCTGCTGTTACATAAACAAAGCTTGTATATGGTAATTTACACTACCCTTTATAAATGCCAATTGCATTTACCACAAGGGCTCCATGTTTAAACTTTGTATTAAACAAATGGTCAAACTAAACAGTAGGGAGACCGTGTGTGCAAAAATTTTTGGGCGGTATCCGGAGCATTCCATTTGTCATCGGACCATTCCATCAATCAAACGCATATCTTCAGTTTTACTTCCATACAAATACGTATACAATTTGTAAGCAACAATACAAAATACGTTTATACATTATATATCTCATCTAATAAATAGAAAAAATCAATATCATTTACACAGTAATGGCCATAAGCGTATGAGGCAACACCATCATTTAAAATATATCGTTTATCATCAAACGCACTCAAACCTACATTAGTCTGAATTATCGTATGCATTATATGTTTTCTGTCCTTATATATTTCACTAAATGTCTTTGCTTTGAGACTTAATGTGTCAGTTGGGTTTTTTCCTGCTCGGCCCATGTCCCTGAGGCCCGCTGTCCCGGGACAGTAGGACAGCGGGACAGTAGGACAGTAGGACAGTAGGACAGCGGGACAGTAGGACAGCGGGACAGTAGGGCAGCGGGACAGTAGGACAGCGGGACAGTGGGACAGTGAGACAGTAGGACAGCGGGACAGTAGGACAGCGGGACAGTAGGACAGTAGGACAGCGGGACAGTAGGACAGCGGGACAGTAGGACAGCGGGACAGTAGGACAGCGGGACAGTAGGACAGCAGGACAGTAGGACAGTGGGACAGTAGGACAGTGGGACAGCAGGACAGCGGGACAGTAGGACAGCGGGACAGTAGGACAGTAGGACAGCGGGACAGCAGGACAGTGGGACAGCGGGACAGTAGGACAGCGGGACAGTGGGACAGTAGGCCAGCGGGACAGTAGGACAGTGGGACAGTAGGACAGTGGGACAGAGGGAAAGTAGGACAGTAGGACAGCGGGACAGTAGGACAGCGGGACAGTAGGACAGCGGGACAGTAGGACAGTGGGACAGTAGGACAGCGGGACAATAGGACAGCGGGACAGTAGGACAGCAGGACAGTGGGACAGCAGGACAGTGGGACAGCGGGACAGTAGGACAGTAGGACAGTGGGACAGCAGGACAGTAGGACAGCGGGACAGTAGGACAGCGGGACAGTCGGACAGCGGGACAGTAGGACAGCGGGACAGTGGGACAGTAGGACAGCGGGACAGTAGGACAGCGGGACAGTAGGACAGCGGGACAGCGGGACAGTAGGACAGCGGGACAGTAGGACAGCGGGACAGTAGGACAGCGGGACAGCGGGACAGTAGGACAGCGGGACAGTAGGACAGTGGGACAGTCGGACAGCGGGACAGTAGGACAGCGGGACAGTGGGACAGGAGGACAGCGGGACAGTGGGACAGGGGGACAGTAGGACAGTAGGACAGCGGGACAGTGGGACAGCAGGACAGTGAGACAGTGGGACAGTGAGACAGTAGGACAGTAGGACAGTGGGACAGCGGGACAGTAGGACAGAGGGACAGAAGGACAGTGGGACAGAAGGACAGAGGGACAGCCGGACAGCAGGACAGTCGGACAGCGGGACAGTAGGACAGATGGACAGTCGGACAGCTGGACAGTGGGACAGCAGGACAGTGGGACAGCGGGACAGTAGGACAGCGGGACAGTAGGACAGCGGGACAGAGGGACGGAAGGACAGCGGGACAGGAGGACAGTAGGACAGTAGAACAGCGGGACAGCGGGACAGAGGGAAGTAGGACAGTAGGACAGCGGGACAGTAGGACAGCGGGACAGTAGGACAGCGGGACAGTAGGACAGTGGGACAGTCGGACAGCGGGACAGTAGGACAGCGGGACAGCAAGACAGCAGGACAGTGGGACAGCAGGACAGTGGAACAGCGGGGACAGTGGGACAGCAAGACAGTAGGACAGTGGAATAGTAGGACAGTAGGACAGTGGGACAGTCGGATAGCGGGTAGTAGGACAGCGGGACAGTGGGACAGTAGGACAGCGGGACAGTAGGACAGTAGGAGCAGCGGGGACAGTGGGACAGTGAGACAGTAGGACAGCGGGGACAGAAGGACAGCGGGACAGTAGGAGAGCGGGACAGTAGGACAGCGGACAGTGGGACAGCGGGAACAGTAGGACAGCGGAACAGTAGGACAGTGGGACAGTAGGACAGTGGGACAGCAGGACAGCGGGACAGTAGGACAGCCGGGGAGAGAACAGAGGAGGGAAGTGCAGCGAGGACAGTAGGACAGTAGGACAGCAGGACAGCGGGGACAGTAGGACAGCGGGACAGTAGGACAGAGGACAGCGGGACAGTAGGACAGTAGGACAGCGGGACAGTAGGGGACAGCGGGACAGTGGGACAGTAGAACAGTGCGGGAGAGTAGGACAGCGGGAAAGTAGGACAGCAGGACAGTGGGACAGCAGGACAGTGGGACAGCGGGCACAGTAGGACAGTAGGACAGTGGGGACAGAAGGACAGTAGGACAGCGGGGACAGTAGGACAGCGGGACAGTAGGACATCGGGATAGTGGACAGTCGGACAGCGGGACAGAAGGAGTGGGTACAGTGGGACAGTAGGACAGCGGGACAGTAGGACAGTGGCAGGGGGACAGTGGGAGAGGAACAGCGGGACAGCGGACAGACGGGACAGCGGGACAAGTGGGACAGTAGGACAGCGGGACAGTAGGACAGCGGGACAGTAGGACAGCGGGACAGTAGGACAGCGGGACAGTGGGACAGAAGGACAGTGGGACAGCGGGACAGTGGGACAGTCGGAAAGAGGGACAGTGGGACCGTGGGAAGCAGGACAGTAGGACAGCGGGACAGTAGGACAGCGGGACTATAGGGACAGCGGGGACAGTGGGACAGTGGGACAGTAGGACAGTGGGACAGCAGGACAGCGGGACAGCGGACAGCGGGACAAGTGGGACAGTAGGACTGAAGGACAGCCGGACAGTAGGACAGTGGGACAGTAGGAACAGCGGGACAGCGGGACAGAAGGGAACAGTGGGACAGTGGAACAGTAGTATTGAGGGACAGTGGGACAGCGGGGAAAGCAGGACAGTAGGACAGCGGGACAGTAGGACAGCGGGACAGTAGGACAGCGGGACAGTGGGACAGCGGGATTTGTAGGACAGCCGGACAGTAGGACAGTGGGACAGTAGGACCCCGGGACAGTGGTACAGTAGGACAGCGGGGACAGTCGAACAGCGGGACAGGGGGACAGTCGGTCAGTGGGACATCGGGACAGTAGGACAGCGTGACAGTAGGACAGCGGGACAGTAGCACAGTGGGACAGCAGGACATAAGGCCAGTGGGACAGTAGGACAGCCGGGCAGTAGGACAGTGGGACAGTAAGACCCCGGACAGCGGTACAGTAGGACAGTGGTGAAATTGAACAGCGGGACAGTGGGACAGTAGGACAGTGTGACAGTGGGACATCGGGACAGTAGGACAGCGTGACAGTAGGACAGCGGGACAGTAGCACAGTGGGACAGCGGGACAGTCGAACAGCGGGACAGGGGGACAGTAGGACAGCGTGACAGTAGGACAGCGGGACAGTAGCACAGTGGGACAGCAGGACAGTAGGACAGCTGGACAGTAGGACAGCCGGACAGTAGGACAGTGGGACAGTAGGACCCCGGGACAACAGTACAGTAGGACAGCGGGGACAGCTGAACAGCGGGACAGGGGGACAGTAGGACAGCGGAACATCGGGACAGCAGGGACAGCGTGACAGTAGGACAGCGGGAGAGTAGCACAGTGGGACAACAGGACAGTAGGACAGTGGGACAGTAGGACAGAGGTACAGTGGGAAGATCTTGGACAGTGGGATGGTAGGACAGCGGGACAATGGGTTAGTAGGACAGTCCCGCTGACCCACTGTCCCACTCGTCCCGGGACAGTGGGACGGCC
>JASANG010003474.1:0-11012 GCA_030248215.1 Enoplolaimus lenunculus
ATGTTGTACTTCGTTCAGTTACGTATTGCTCTAAATAGCGCTTCCAATACACCAACAACTCGTCGGCATATTCCTTCGATGTCAACAAATTACTTCCCGTATGCCTCGATTCCGCCACCAGTTGCAAGTCAGCAAAGCCAACAACAAAGCCGAGAAATGTTCCTCAACACCCTAACCGTGGAACAACGAATGGCGTTTCTGAACCTTTACCCAGTAGAAAACCCTAATCCCATCCCAGTTCCAAATGCCCCAACGTTAGTAACTTGGGCACGGGATAACGGTCCTGTCGTAGCAGGCACAGCATGGGGTTGCCACCCGACTCAACTACCTTACACACCGGGTTGGTCAATGGAACATGACCGTTTAGTAGAAGCGGATGGCGCCACCGTCACGGACGTGGCATCGAATATGTCAAAACCGACAACCCCGGTAGGAGTTAGTGGTGGAAGTGACGCAGAAGGTGCACAGTACGACGCTGCACAGCACACAGGACACCCGGGAACAGGTCTGGGTAATGCAACTACCGTAGTTAAGACGGCCTTAGGGCCTGCTCAAATCGTTGTAAACATGCCCGAGAAAGATTCATATTTTCCAAAATACGAGGGCACAGACGATTTTGACGCATTTTATAAAAGGTTCGATAGATGTATCCGATCCGCAGGGGTCGTAGATCCGGGTGCTAAAATGAAACAGTTCCGTAAGTGTTTACGGAAAGCGGCGGATAAGCACCTTCAGTTGTTGGAGGAAGAAGTACCAATCGAACCTGATAAATTTGACTGGTTAGTTACACTATTTCGTGACCGCTTTGCGGAACCTGATGAATTAACCACACGGATAGTAAGCTTCCAAAGAATGGTGCAAACTAATGACATCGAGGAATATGCCGACGAGTTGTTGGTGTATTGGAAGCGCTATTTAGAAAAAAAGTTTCCGGACCCGAAACAAGCACATGATTTGCCCTGTCAAACCTTTCTAACTTAGGTTGCAAACGGGTATGACAGAAACATTTGAAGAATTGCGGTACCGGGCTCGAAAGTTACAACGCCTTATGGCGAATGACGTAACTAAGGAAAAATCAGCCCAAAATAATTATGACAATAACCGCAAACGCGATTTTAACAAAAATAGGAATAATCGCGGTAATGATGATAATAAATCGAAACAAGAAAATAAAGGCCGCGATAATAAGGATAGCAAACAAAAATCTAATGGGTCATCCCGCGCTTGTTTCAATTGTGGAAAACAAGGTCATATCGCCCGAAATTGCAGAAAGCCCAAGAAATCTGAATCGGAAACAAATGACAAACCCGATAAATCTAAAAAATCAGATAAAAATTCGGGAGAGAAACGTCAGCGCGACTCGTGCGAATTTTGTGGAAAAACTAACCATCTGTCGAAAAATTGTTTTAAAAACCCAAACAGGAAGAAGTCAGAAGGAAAATCCAAATCTGACACTGACCGTAAGGGTCCGCGCGCTGAGTCTCCAAGGCGTGAGGCGTCCGAAACGAATGCGCTTACGGCGCGGTCACATACATCAGATCGGGACGTAGTCCAGGCTTCAGCGCTTTTGATGCCTTCGCATCGTGTCCGTAGGGCGGATGGTACCCAAATAAATTGTGTAAGCGCTGTCCCAGCCCCTTACATTGGTACAAGTCGCAGTAGTAGCACTAAGCCCACGGGATTCAATGTTGAAGTTGACATAAAAGGCTTGTTAATAGTTGCAATGTTTGATAGCGGTGCCGATCTAACATTAATGCATAAAATGATATATGATATATTTTTCCGATATACCGCTCGATACGTCGCATATCATAGACTGTTGGGATACGAGGCGTCACTGGGACAACGATCAATTGGATGCATGAACCACTGTTTGACACTCGGTGGCGTGTCGAAAATGGTACCAATTCATGTAAAGCCGATGATGCAATCATCATTGATCCTTGGCGATGATATGCTGACAAGCTTTGGCGTGATTTTGGATTATGCAAAGTTGGTTGTAACAGTTCATGGTCAAAAGGTTAGATCGTGGAAATCGCGCCATGTACGCGAAGGGAATTTAGTTAGATTAGAACTAATAGCAAATGTTGTTAATGAAAATAGTTCCGACGAAGTAGCCCCGTCTACGGAGCGAATTGATAATCCCCTTTCTAAACCGCCACCTAAGTTACTTGAACAACGTGAACAAGCCGAAACGTTTTCCCCGTTAGAACGAGTAGACAACCCTCTGTACGCAGCGCCAGCGCTATTAAACCAACATAAGCGGGGCAAGCGTGGTGGACGAAAATGAAAAATGAAGCCCGATACGCAGGCAATTGATGGAGCCGGCGTCAGTAGACCGGGAGTCTGCACCCAAGCCAGAATTTGTTGGGTTTTATGCACAACCCGTGTTCCGGCTATGTCAACGGCGGTTGTGCAGTGTGAAGCTCCCGAAGAAATTCTCCGCAAAGAGGCGGTTATAATAGAGCCACTATCGAGCCTTAGTCTCCAAAACTCATCTGAACTAGCTGTGGCTCGCACACTTACAAAAGTAAAAGATGGCCGGTTATTCTTTCCCGTGTCGAATATGTCACATATGGATGTAAATTTAATGGCCGGCACAGAATTAGGGGAAGCAGACACAGTGGATTATGTTAGAATGGTAACACCAGGAGAAGACGCCGAAACTAACATAACTATGCTAGATCACCCCGAAATATTGAGGTCTAGTCCTCCGTCACATATGACATTAGCGTCAAATATGACAACACCGTCTGGCGGGTTAGGCATTAATACAGTCCACAAAACGGATACACGAGCATCCCGTGTAAAGAAGTTTTGTGAGGATCTCCGCAAAGATATTAAGAGAAACCCGGATGCGGAGTTGCCGTCAGACGCGGACATAAGTGAATGTCATGTATCTAAGGAACAAGTACCGTTGTTAAAAGCGATGTTGTCATTGAATAAAGACATTTTTAGCCACGAGGGCTCGAGCGGTCTAAAGATTTGCTGCGCCAAACGTTGTTGAACTGTAGCGTTGTAAAAGAACAAGATATTATTCAGTTATCCTCTGCATTTCGCGAAAATCATTGTATAGCGTTTGCTGCCATGAAATCAGTTCTGCAACATTTGTGCATTGCTGTTCAACCTGAAACTAGCGCCGAGGCTGAAACGAACTTGGGCAGCGATGCGTCCTCCAGCTTAGCTACCTCCGGCACTGGTTTAGTTACATCCAATGCTAGCTTAGCTACATCCGGTGCCTGCGTATTTACTTCCAGTGCTAGCTTAACAGCATGCAGTGTTAGCTTAGCTACATCCACTGCCTCCTTATCTGCATCCAGCGCTAGCGCGGCTACATGCAGCGATGGTGTTGATACATCAAACGTTAGTGTGGCCAGTTGCTGTGCCAGTGGAGCTACTTCATGCGCTAGCTTAGCTACATCTAACGCCACCGTATCTACATCTAGCGTGACGTTAGCTACATCCAGAGCCGGGTTATCTACTTTGAGCGCCACCGTACCTACATCATGCGCTAGCATAGTTTCATCCAGCGTCACCTCACCTGCTTCCGGCGTCGCAAGAACTACTTCACCACCACGTACTTCAACACGTTGTTCGGTTCCGTTTCGGTCATCACGATGTCCAAAGCGGAAGCTACCGTTAAGTCCGAGAAACTTTGCAGGTACTGATTCCAGTACAAGTGTGAATCTTACTGCGATTCTCCAATTAGCGAAACTTCCAGTTCAGGCTCTCCGTCAGTGCGAACGTCTCTGCGTAAGCCGAAACAAGTGTGCTTATATCAATCTAAGGAGAAAGTTCTTCACAGTCGTGGAGGGTCTTGTTGGACAGAGCAGCATCTTAAATCTATTTTGCGAACAAATTCGGCTTATGCTCATCTCGGCCGATTTCTCGATGTTTGCGAAAAACTTGGTATTCCGAAACCAGAAGAAAAAGATATGGAGTGGTCTGAATTCTTGATTGTACCGAAACATGAAGCGTACAAAGCAGGGGATTCGACACAGACTCAAGCTACACTTCAGAATGGTACGCGATCGTTGCGCTACAATATTGAAAAGTGTCCGTTGTTGAAACGATATTATGAAAAACGCGTTGTTTATGGTAAAGCTTGGAAGAGGTTACGCCAATAGAGTTTTAGCCAATGCTTCTGTGTTGAAAGCATACGAGACTAATACTTTACACTTCTCAAATGTCATGTTCGTACCTTTTTGAGTTGCGTCCGTATATTTGTCAAGCAAACAAGGTTTTTAAAGAGGTGTACACTAGGCATTCTGAACTGTCTTTGCTGCAGGGCGTGAAAATGATTGCGTTGTTTCTGAAACGCGACGGGGAAGTTGGTGTTACTGTTTACGAAAGACTTAGCTTAGAAGCCATAATAGATACGATAGCCAGTGAAAGCTCGGGCGCTCACCTGAAAATGACAAAGCACCGAAGAGAAACGCTGACGAAGCAGCTCGATGAACAGTACGACCAAGCTGAAGTGCTTCGCCAAGCTATTGAGTGATTGAACACGCCGTCAGTTTATAAAAACTTAAATAATATACGTTCCTTGGATTTGGACAGTTGTTAAATAAGCCAAATTGATAAAGCCCGTGAAATTTTGAACTGCTTTATAACAGCCCTTTTGACTGGGCCTCATGCCACTCGTTCGCAGGCGGCGACACTTATGACGGTACATGAATACATGAAAGCAAAGCCTGCTCCACGTTCAAAGCTTAATGATGGTGAAGAATGTGTCAATATTCGAGTTCAGGAAGGAAAAAACGCTTGCAAAACAGGAGCAATGGAATTTACTTTGTCTGCTCAGCAGTTTGAAATCTTGGAGCTTTATGAAAAAATACGTTTTCGGACACCAGCCGCCGTGTCATATGAAAAACATAAACACCGATGGAGCAAGATACTGCGAACACGTTTTTAGTAATGAAAAAAGGGCATAGAATTGCAAACCCTAGCCGTATGCTTTCGCGCTTTAACAAACAATACACTGATCTTGTCGAATTGATTGGTGGCTATGATGTTCGTCGAGCTGTAGCCTCACTTAGCCCGCTAGACTCCGCTGTTCCAAATGATCGTGTTTGCTGGTACATGAATTATTCCGGTACCATCCACTCCACTGTGTATGCGAGACGCACCGGTCAACGCAATCTTCGTGACTACGAAGAGTTGTCTTCAGTGTTTGCGGTGGGTGGCGTTTGTAACCGTAAAATTGGTGGAACAGACGCCCAGAATTCAGCAATTGAATCAACACCAAATCATGTTATTGAACCTGAAAACCAACAGAACGAACTTTTAGGACGCAATGAACCGCGAGATCAAGAACATATCGGCGATTTTGAAAACATTGCTGTTTTATCGGACGCTTTAAAGCTCAGAATTGAGCAAATTTTTCCTGTTTTATGGGTCATCCAGCTTATAATGCGCGCGCTTATGTAAAAATTTGTCCAACCACTCGGTAGGAATCTGTGTACAAATCAAAGCTGCAACTAGCATGAAGGTACAATTTCATGCGTTATGTAGAATATATTAATTATCTCGACACTGTTCGAAGGGAGTCGGGACAAAAGATAAAAAATTAAGCAAAATAAATAAGTGTATATATGTGTGTTTGTGTAGTTGTTATGTATGTTTGCGATGCTATATAAACACAATGCAATGTCTGTACATCCTCGTTAGGGACTACCGGAATTCATAGTGGTGTCGTAATAGAGTGTGTTAAAAAGACGTGGATGATGTTCAGTTTGACAATCCTTACCAACAGCAATAATTTCTATTTACATAATAATGGTCTCACCAAATTTTTATGAGCCGGATTTTGCAATATGGTGGTTTTAGTAGTTACTAGTGCGTAATAATTATTCTTGTACGATAATAGTATTTTTTAATTTCATAATAATTAGGGGTATAATTTTATTGGCTTTATTTCATGACATGACATTTTATGACATTTTGACGTTCAATGGTGCATAATAGTACTTATTCGTTTTAAATATAATTTCATGTAATGAACTGGTGCATTTTGGTTATGTGTTTAGTTTTTCATTGGATAATTACCGGTATTTTGTATGGACTGTTAATAATGACGCTGTGATGGTGCTCAATGGACATACGGTGGATTCAAACGCAGATATTGTACGGACGGTTAATGCGGGTGCCTCTGACTTAATCTAGTCATGCACATTTGTGGAAACTTGGGTGATAAGGAAATATATGAATCATAATTTCGCGAATATTTTCTTACTGAATTCGGTGGAGCGAACTCATGGGTGTATTTGTGGTTACTTGTATAGTTTATATTTAGTATGTTTAGTAGTTGATAATTTGTTTGTGAATACGATGTAGTGAAGTTACTAATGCCTATTTTGTTACTTGTACGGATTAATGGTTTTATTTACTGGAAGGTATAATTTGCTGGCTGCTTCGAATGATTAAGGTTTTATATTTTGTTTGCATTTTGTTACCTGGATGGCTTACTTGTTATAATTTTGGATTCTTGTGTTGTTACTTTCGCCTAATATTTTATCTGTTCTTTAGACTAACAAGAAAATTCGCGAACACTTTCTAGTGTATTGAATTGGGTAAATTTTTGTTTCTAAATTTTTAAAGTTCGAATATAAATTATTTTGAATACATTTTACGCAATTTGTAGCACCTGGTTATCGCTTCGCAGGATTTGGTGTGTGATAATTTTTGTTGTGTGATACTGCATAGGCGTTCCCTGAATCCAGGGCGTCTCTTGGTGCGTTGTCGCGGCATGTTTCTTGGGCGAGTTGTTGGATATGTCCGCATCTGCTGATTCCCTTCTTGTTTTTGGACAGCACCTTTTGGTTGCCGAGCGCAACTCCCGATGGGGACATCGGGCATTAAAGAAGGGGGATGTAGAGGTGTGGATATATCCATCATCTCGTATTGGTTTGGAAACTTAGTATGTGACATCGGGTAAACACCGAATTCTGGTGTGAGATGCTTTTCTGCACAGTATAGTGTGAGTCGATCAGGAAAGGGCGGGTGGACCCTGAAAGCGTCGACACTGATCTGTGGAATCGATGTCCAGTAAGCCCAAAGCTCGGTGGGTGCGGAACTTGAAGGCTTTAGATCGAGAGACTTGCTTGCGGCGTCGGACATGCAGTAATGAATAAGGTAAAATCGGGATAACTCGATAAATCTTGTGTGGCGAGTATTTGGGTGTTTTGAGCGTGAAATATTATTGAAATGGATAGGATTGACTTGATTAAGTCGCTTTTCATCCGGTTTACTAAGTTTTGAATACTTTGGGTGATGTTTTATTTGGCGGAAAATATCGAACTTACTTGCATAAGAGTTGATTAACTCTGAGAGACTAAATAGTTGATATAACTATTTGTAAACGTTCTAAAAAGTTTGGCCCAAGCTGGATTCAGCTTGGGCAGGACGGATTTGCCCGGTTTTGCTGAAAATTTCATGAAATATTACCCAGAACTCTGTACTGAATTTGGGGAGTGAAATGATGCGTAGCTACCTAGTGTTGAATAAAGTCTCTCAGATTTTTGTTGTTGTGTAATTTCACTAGTTTACTCGGATGTATTATGTTAGTTTTAAGATTCATTTGTGTGTGTCACGTGTTATTTAGTTTGCATAGTTAGTATATTGTGTAAACTTAGCGGTGAAGTAGATTCTAGGCTGGAATTTTCTTGCTGAGGGTTTAGTTTTACTTCAAGCGGTGAATTTTTGAATGCTTGGCGGGTTTTTGAAATTGTGTCTAAAAATACGATAACCGGTCCGGGATCCGCGGACCGGTTATGCAAAATAGTTATAAATGTGGAAAGAGTCGTGTTTAAATCTGCCCAGTATTATTTGGTGTGGAAAATTGTGAATCGGAAAGTTCATTTTCGTGTGTTTTCTATTGTTTCTAAATGATTTCAAATTTTACAGTTGCACAGGCCGCCCGCTTGCGATTGCGAGTGGGATGGTCCTGGGAAACAGGTACTGATTTTTGCGGCTGGACAATCTTGCGGCATCCATGCTGGGCAGGTTTAAGCGTCGATCGGCCTGACCTGCCGCCGTTACCGATTCCCACGTTTTCAACGCCCGAAATAATCGTAAGTATATTTCATGGTTTATCTGTGTTTAAATTGATTGTCGGATTTCGGAATCTAAAGGTTTTAACCCAATTGCATTCAGATTTATTCAAAACATTTTTGTGACAATCATCTAGTGAACGACATTTTTTTGCATTAGCGCGTGCAGTATAACGTGGATGTTACATTACACTCAAACTACCATTTGAACACCGACATTATTCGCCGAAGCAGTTTAATGACAGAATTCGATATGTCCAATGCTCTCTTAAACAAGGTCTGTAATTACTTTAAATAAGTATTGCTTCGGCAATATGGTATCAACGAGTTGGAGGATTTGTGCATTAGTTTGTTTAAGCAGCTTAACTATCGTTATTGACCTATCAACTGCAAAAAACATTTGGCGCGGTATGCAAACTATTGCAAAACAGACCACGCGAACGCGGGGCTGCGCAAGGTTTCAGTAACGCTTGGTGATGATATAAATGACGTTGAGCATGAAGTTGGACAGAACTTTCAGAGTAAGCGAACGTTACAAATTGGGGTTTTGCGTGCTTTCTGGAACATTGCACCCGGCGAAGAAATTGTCTCGGACTATGGCGCGAATTATTTTGCTAACAACAACGTCAGCTGGGGAAAATACTGTATATGCCCTAGGGAGTGTTGTAAACGGACTCTGGCTGAGTATCTGCGATCTACATGTGACCAAAATGACTAGTTTTATTCTGCGAGCTTTTTGACTAATGTGTCATGTTATTATATTGTACTTTGCGTGAAGTTTAAAATGTCATAGTATATAGCTCAGTGCCTTATTTTCTGTTCAGTTTTTTGTATTTGCTTCGGTGAAGCGTTTTTTATGGTTCTACAAAAGAAAGCAGTAATTTTTATGTAGACATTCTTTGTGTCCTATAAGCTCGTGCTAGCGTAGATAGAGTTTACAGTGTATCGGGCTATAGGTTTAAACATAGTTGATTACGGAAACTTATTAGGAAAATGCTTGTTTTGGTATTTTTACTTATCCGTTTACACCTGTAACCGTGTGTTCGCAGTATATTGTTCGTTTGCCATTTGTTGAAGTGTATGCCATTGATCGACCGAATACTAATTTTACCGGATACAGGAACCGGAGCCGAATAGTAATTTTTTTACCGGAACCAGAGACGGATGTTAACCGGGATATAGGATATATATTTACGCACTGTTGGTAGTATTTGAGTAGCGCAAAAATATAATATGTTACTGTTTTAAAATTGTTTGTTGGCTTGGATTTTATATTTCACGTCAGTGTACCTTTTTGACTTCGCCAGAAATGCAATCGCAGTAAAATATCCAGTATATATTTCCTCATGTAAAAGCAGATTTTACTATTTCCTCATATAAAAAGCAGCTTTGTTATATTCGGACCACAACAGCAAATATCCGGTATCCGGTAGGTTTATACCGGATATCGGAACCGGATACGGATGCCGAGTTTTCCGGATATTGTGCCAGATCTGGATATCCGGTCGATACTTGGTGTATGTTAGGCATATATTTTACGGTTCCGCGCAAATTTTATGTACGTATTTCCAACGGTGGTATGCTTTTCCTGGTGCTGCAAAAGAAAGAACTGGGTCTTACGTGTACATTCATTATATGTTCTATGCCGGTAATCTTGAAACTCGCAATATGTACATACTTTGTTGCGTATTTGTGGTAGTTTATGTTGTATGCGTACGTTGCGGTTAAACATAGTTTTTTTATGCTGGCACTCTGTTTGCGCTGTAAACGGTGTCATGACGTAGCTGTAATTAATGCGAATTTGGGTAATTTGTTTTGTTGGAACTTGTGCTGGTATTTTTACCTTGTTTGAATGTTGCAATCGTTAGCAGGGTAATAAGTTTTTAGAGACGGATGTTAACCAGATATAGGATATATTTACGCACTGTTGGTAGTATTTGAGTCGTGCAAAAACATAATATGTTTACTGCTTTAAAATTAATTGTTGGCTTGGATTTTAGAATTCACGTCAGGGTACTTTTTTTGACTTCGCCAGAAATGCAATTGCAGTAAAATATCCAGTATATATTTCCTCATGTAAAAGCAGATTTTACTATTTCCTCATATAAAAAGCAGCTTTGTTATATTCGGACCACAACAGCAAATATCCGATATCCGGTAGGTTTATACCGGATATCGGAACCGGATACGGATGCCGAGTTTTCCGGATATTGTGCCAGATCTGGATATCCGGTCGATACTTGGTGTATGTTAGGCATATATTTTACGGTTCCGCGCAAATTTTATGTACGTATTTGCAACGGTGATATGCTTTTCCTGGTGCTGCAAAAGAAAGAACTGGGTCTTACGTGTACATTCATTATATGTTCTATGCCGGTAATCTTGAAACTCGCAATATGTATATACTTTGTTGCGTATTTGTGGTAGTTTATGTTGTATGCGTACGTTGCGGTTAAACGTAGTTTTTATGCTGGCATTCTGTTTGCGCTGTAAACGGTGTCATGACGTAGCTGTAATTACTGCGAATTTGGGTAATTTGTTTTGTTGTAACTTGTGCTGGTATTTTTACCTGGTTTGAATGTTGCAATCGTTAGCCGGATAGTAAGTTTTTAGAGACGGATGTTAACCAGATATAGGATATATTTACGCACTGTTGGTAGTATTTGAGTCGTGCAAAAACATAATATGTTTACTGCTTTAAAATTAATTGTTGGCTTGGATTTTAGATTTCACGTCAGGGTACTTTTTTGACTTCGCCAGAAATGCAATTGCAGTAAAATATACAGTATATATTTCATCATGTAAAAGCAGATTTTTATTATTTCCTCATGTAAAAAGCAGCTTTATGATATTCGGGACCACAACAGCAAATATCCGGTATCCGGTAGGTTTATATCGGAACCGGATACGGATACCGATTTGTTCCGGATATTGTGCCGGATCTGGATATCCGGTCGATCC
>JASANG010000237.1:0-10991 GCA_030248215.1 Enoplolaimus lenunculus
TTGCTCCCCAGTTCTAAACTAACTTCTCGCCATATAGCCTAAGCAAAAATGTAATCTAGAATGTAAACCTACTTTTTCATACCTATATAAAACTGGACTCCCTTAACATGAGCCAAATCACCGGACGAATTGCAGAAAGTTGAGGCAATTAATTTCAAAGTTTACGGACAGCTTCAGCATTTATTTTTTTAAACATTATCAAACGAGGAGTATTTTACGTTTTTTAACCCAGATCTACCCAAATCATATTTGAAATGGACTGTATTTTCAAAATGGGTTGCTTGTACTAACCCACCAAGTGAAATAGCATACTTTTCCGAATTGTGAATAAATGGGAATTTTTTTAAATTGATTTTTATACTGTTTAGTTTGACATACTACGATGTATTAAGCAAATCTTCGCCGCAATTTCCACCATAAAGTTTCGGCCTGTTGTAAAAAAACCATTTATCAGTAAAAACCTAAATAAGAAACCCGAAATTTTTAAGTCACGAAAAACGCTACTGTTTGTTCGCTACGCTAAAAAACCAAAAAAATGGTTCGTGCAAGAAATCTACGTAGAAAAAAACTTTGAGTTTAACATATTTCTTCGTTTATTTTGGGTGATTTTTTCCTTCTAAATATTTTTACTAAAATCAAGAAAATCAAAATAGGTTTTCACTTTTTGTAGTTCGGTAAAAACTGTTGACATTGCAGCTTTAGAATAAAGTTACGGTAATTTGAACATTGTGCTTTATTGTAGATGGTACATTGAGTTTTGCGACACTCAGTCTACGCGCTTTCCATCAGCCTCCTTAACGTAAGCAAAACCAAGCTGACAATAGGATATTTGTCAAGCTTGCGTTTATTAAACGAGACGCCGCTCAGCATCACGGGTCATCTACATAATAGTTGGTGAAGCCTGTGCATTTCCGTTACCCCGAACGAGCATCATCCGAAAACTCACAGAAACCTTCAGGGACAAATAAAGGCCGATATCCTCCTGCTCCATCTGAATCTGCCCCCAGTAACCCGACTTGCTGATCCACCGTCGTCACGTTTTTTCACATTCATCGATTTTAACACCGGCAATTGTAAGTGTTATACGAATTTAATATCAGCACTTCTTTGCACAATTGGTTGTCATTGACTCGGAGTTTACTAAAAAAAAACGAAAAAATAATAAAATCAGCAAGGTGCTTATAGACTGAACTTGTAATTTTGACGAAGCTTAGCGGTTTAGCATGGTTTACTGTTTTTATTTTGCTTTATCTATACCTACTGTTGACCATACGCGCTACATTATGAAAAAGTCAGCCAGTAAGTGTTCTCATGTTATCTCTTTCGTTTAAGTTTTGGTTTTCCACCATTACCCAGGTATTCTAATAAATTTCCTGGCATATACAGGATATATTTCCTGGTCGAACCTCTTGTCGTTCGAATCAAATTGCATTCAAGTTCCCTCAAATCGATTGGCTAATATAGCAACTCCTAATACAACCTCTACTGTTGATCGCGATTGTATTGCATACTGTCGGACGTGTCGCTTGATGTTGAAATACAAGATTCGCGTAGTCCCATTTTTTGCCGATTCGCGTCTCTTCCGGGATTAATGAAAACTAGTTTTGTGTCATTGAAAATGGGAGCAGGGAAAGCTTATCAGATGTATGGAAAACAGTTTTTACACCCGCATTGTATTGTGCGTTTTTGTCTGTATTACAGCGCATCATTCGAGTTTGGGTTTCGACAGGAAACCGATTTTTCGCGTTGGAATCGTTTACCTGCAGGCAGCGGCCATCAAATAAATCAAGTGAGTAACACCTACCATTTGCACGCCGCATGGCAAACATCAAAATGGACAACGTAATCGCGGCTGAACCAAAACGCAGCCGTAAGAAAATCAAAAGGTCGTCAGCGTTTCAAAAAGCAGCTCTGTAATGCACTTCACCACTCTCAATCAGCTGGGGCATTGTTTCTAGGGTTTAAATCGTCGTAATTTCATCTCGCCATATACAGTTGTGTATATTTTCCATATTCAAACGCAAATCTTCAAGCTTGGATAATTCGGCGAAAATGCGATCAGATTATACCTGATTTTTTCCTTGCAACCGACCCAACCCAAAAGGCTACCAGAATGCAAAAAAATGACACAATTTATTTTCAGCAACAAATCATCTTGCGAATCAGCCTGCGAACGGAAAATATACACTACATTGTAGATCAACTAATTTCGCCGCTACCAAATTAGTAAAAGGCCGAATCAATGCTCGTATTTGACTTATAATTCCTGATTCTGTTTTTTGTAATTTTCAGTCGACATTTGACGTCATTTTGAAGCGTATGTTTATCCTAATGTAATACACATTTTCATGATGATGAACAATATCAATGTGGATTTTATGTCGAAGCGAATTTGGAACAAAAAAGTCAACTCGGTCAGCTACGTGTTTTCAACAGTATTTGAAGTTGGTAATTTGTACGATTATTGCCTTCTTCATTACTATCATACATCCAGGCCTGTTTTTTTAAAGCTAAACTTTGTGACTCCATAAAACCCTACCGATTTTTCGTTTCAAACCACGATGGACGCAAATTGAGCCTACGTAGCTCGGCTTTTGGATTCGATGTCAGCCATTGTACGCTTAATCATTCACGCCGTGCACAATAGGATTATTGATAAACAAAACGAAAAATCAAAAACTGTCATCAACTTAGATTGCATAATAAAAACCACTGTAGAAAGTACACGTTTTCAAAATGCCTGAGCCGAGTTGACACATCCAAACTGCTGTATCACCATGACGACACGCTTACTCACGACTTGAAATCGACAGCGAATCAGAGGATATTGACATGGGTCATGCATTTCCTAGCTAACTGAAATAAAACAGCTGGACGATTTGTAGCCAAGCTACGAGCAGCGATGCGAAGCAGATTTGCGAATTGTCAATTTTAGAAATGGCGCTTCAATAAGGTGAAACTTTTCACAAAACGACTTTACGGTTACAATGGAGAAAATAAATATGCTAAAAGTGCAATTAATTTATTGTGCTTATGAAATTTCAAGGTAAGCTGTTAAAGTTTTTATTCCACTTTGAATATCCGGATGCATGTTGAATAGAAACTTTAACCAGTTCAGCTTACCTTATATTGAAATTTCATAAGCAAAATAAAATTAATTGCACTTTAACTGCAGTTTAGATCTGCTTTTCTCCATTGCCTACAGCGGTCTAAAAGTAGTTTATAAAAGTTTCGCCTAATTCGACGCCATTTTCTAAAATTGACAATTCGCAAATCTGCTTCGCATCGCTGCTCGTAGCTTGGCTACAAATCGTTGCAGCTGTTTTATTTCGGTTGCATTTAAATACATCACCCATGCGTCAATATCCTCTGATTCGCTGTCGATTTCAAGTAGTTGAGTAAGTATCGTCATGGTGATACGGCAGTTTGGATGTGTCAACTCAGCTAAAGCATTTTGAAACGTGTACTTTCTACAGTGGTTTTTATTACTGCAATCTAAGTTGATGACAGTTTTTGCAACATTTTGTTTATCCAATAAACTGCTACGTATGCACGGCGTGAATGATTCAGCAACAAACGTTACAATGGCGACTAACAGTGCGATGCCAAAAGCCTCAAGCATAGGCTCAATTTGCGTCCAAGTAACTGGTTTGAAACGAAAATAATCGGTAGCGTTATGGAGTAGCAACTTTAGCTTTAAAAACAGCCTGGATATATGATAGTAATGAAGAAGGCAATGATCGTACAAACTTTCAATTTCAATATTGTTGAAAACGCAACGCGTAGCTGACCGAGTTGACTTTTTTGTTCCAAATTCGCTTCGACAGTAAAATCCACATTGATATTGTTCATCATCGTGAAAAATGTGTATTACATTAGGATCAACGTACGCTTCGAGTGACGTCAAATGTCGACTGAAAATTACAAAAACAGGAATCGGATCCGAGTGTAGTCGATGCGAGCATTGATTCGCCTTTGCTAATTTGGTAGCGGCGAAATTAAGTTGATCTACAATGTAGTGTATATTTTCCGATTCGTTGGCAGGTTTTGTGATCGCAAGATGATTTGTTGCTGAAAATAAATTGTAGAGTTTTTGCATTCTGGTAGCGTTTGGTTATAGGTCGGTTGCAAGGAAATCAGGTATAATCTGATCGCATTTTCGCCGAAGTATGCAAGCTTGAAGAGATTCGTTTGAATCGAAATATACACAAGTATTTTTATATGGCAATGAAATTACGACCGTAAATATATTAGAAACAATGCCCAGCGCGATTGAAATCCATAAACCGTAGACTGCTTTTTGAAACGCTGACGACCTTTTGATTTTCTTACGGCTGCGTTTTGGTTCACCGCAATTTACATTATTCATTTGATGTTTGCCATCGGGCATGCAAATGCTAGTGTTACTCACTTGATTTATTTGATGGCCGCTGCCTGCAGGTAAATGGGTCCAACGCGAAATGTATCGTTGTGTCGAAACCCAAACTCGAATAATCGCTGTAATACAGACAAAAACAGCAATCAATCCGGGTGTAAAAACTGTTTCATACATCTGATAAGCTTTCCCTGCTCTGCATTTCAATGACACAAAAATTAGTTCATAATCCAGAAGACGCAATGGGAAAAATGGACTACGCGAATCTTGTATTTCAACATCAAGCGACACGTCCGAGCAGTATGCAATACAATCACAATCAACAGTAGAGGTTGTATTAGGAGTTGTATTGTAGCCAATCGATTTGAACTTGAATGCAATTTGATTCGACGACAAGAGGTTCGACCAGAAATATATATCTATGCCAGGAAATTTATTAGATACTGGGTAATGGTCGAAACCGGACATTACAAACGGAGGATTAGCATGAGAACATATTGTTACTGGTTGACTTTGAGTAATGTCACGCATTATTAATGGTCAACAGTAGGTATAGATAAAGCAAAATAAAAACAGTAACACATGCTAAACCACTAAGCATCAAAATTAGTTCGGTCTATAAGCACCTTGCTGATTTTATTATTTTCGTTTTTTAGTGAACTCCGAGTCAATGACAACCAATTGTGCAAAGAATCCTTGACATTAAATTCGTATAACACTTAGATACCGGTGTTATAAATCGATGGATGTGAAGAAACGTGACGACGGTGGATCCGCAGTCGGGTTACTGGCAGATTCAGATGGAGCAGGAGGATATCGACGAAACGGCCTTTATTTGTCCTGAAGGGTTATATGAGTTTCGGATGATGCCGTTCGGGTTAACAAACGCGCCGGCTTCACCAACTATTATGTAGATGACCCATAATACTAGACAGCGGTGTCGTTAATGAACGCAAGCTTGACAAATCTGTATTGTCAGCTTGGTTTTGCTTCTACGTTAAGGAGGCTAAATGAACAGTGACTGAATCTCACAAAACTCAATGTACCATCTACAATAAAGCACAATGTTCCAAATTACCATTAACTTTATTCATAAAGCTGCAATGTCAACAGTTTTTACCAAACTACAAAAAGTGAAAACCTATTTTGAATTTATTGATTTTAGTAAATATTAAAGGAATCACCCAAAATAAACAAAGAAATATGTTAAACCAAAGCTTTTTACGTAAATTTGTCTTGCACAAACCATTTTTAGACTTTTAGCATTAGCGAACAAACAGTAGCGTTTTTGCGTAACTAAAACCGGTTATTACAGGTTACTGATAAATGGTTTTTACCATTTCAGGCCAAAAGTTTATGGCGTGGAAACTGCGGCGAAACTTATTTTGCTTAATACCAGAGGTAGCTAGGAGTAGTATGTCAAACTAAACAGTATAAAAAATCAATGTAAAATGGTCCATATTGCACAATTCAGAAAAGTATGCTTATTTCACTTGATAATTACATACAAGCAACCCATTTATTGCGGTGCCATTCAAATCGTCTGATTTGGGTAGATCTGGGTTAAAACATAAAACGATGCTCGACAACATTTGATAATGTTTAAATCTTCTAAATGCTGAAGCTGTCGTAAAGCTGAAAGTAATTTTTTTAAAATTAATTGCCTCAAATTTTCTGCGATTAACTGCATAGAAACGTTGGCTCATGTTACTTTAAGGGGAGTCCAGGTTTCTTGTGGGTCTGTAAAAAGTAGGTTTACATTCTAGATTACATTTTTGCTTAGGCTTAGGCTTATGCGCGATTCACGTTAGAACCGGGGCAGGAGGGACACGGTTTGTCCCATGTTGATTCGACGTCAACGTTAAAATTGGGGCTCTTACAATTGGGTCAACAGACAAAACTCGAATGTCATATGACATTTACTTACAAACCACCGCTCTCAAAAGACCAATGTGTACAAGAGTCAGTATGTCACGTGATACTGAGGGACATTTATGCGAATATCATTTCATATTCCAAAATTACAACGAATATCGCATGATATTCAGCGGGACAGTGTAATTTTCGGGTGCTAATAAATTAATGGAAAGTCGGACGGCAGAGGTACAGCTGTGCTAAAAATACCAAATACACGTCAGCAAATTCATTTCCGTCACAAAACCGCTTAGAAAAACAGTGTCATAATTCAAAAATTCAAATTTCAAATTCCATAGAATATGATATTCAACAGGACAATTTGGTATGTTAATTCAAGTATGCAGACATTAGAAAATATATCATATGATATTCGCAGATAATGCATCGAATATCGTATGATATTGAAGGACAAATGGTGACCTACACATGATGACAGCAGACAAATAGGACTTTTTGAATATGATATATAGTCCATTAGCAGGCAAAATGTTACCCACTAGGCTAATAGGGACGAAACATGTCGCAAGCTGCTCCGATTATAACGTGAACCCCGCATTAGGTTTAGGAACTCATTTTTGCACCGCTTAGGCTTAGGCTTACGTTTAGGAATACGCTTAATCTACTGTTACTCCCCTTAAAGTAATATTGGCCGAAATGTTTATTAAACTTTTCGCTTCTGGGTTTAAATTTCGGATTCGAGCGCCCAGCCGACCTCTGGCTACTCCGCTGCACACAGGATACGTTTAGTGCGAATGTTTGGACCAAACACAAATTTGCAATTACACTGCAACAATTACGTCAGTTTTCTAGGCGTATGCACTAGTTTGATGAAATTCTAAACACAACTGTATTAATATTTGTCGCTTATTGCAATGGTATATGATTGAACTTAAAACAATAAAACAGGACACGACATAAAGTAGATAAGAATGTTTAAACAGCGGCTCTTTTTAAAACGGAAATTCCTCACGTTTCGACGCTTAAAATCATTTTCCAGCTAATATTTTAGAGACGTTTTTAAATTTTCGTTTCTGTGGAGCCAATTCTGGTGGAGTAGAATCGCCCGAGCCTCCTACACACGAGATATACGTTTAGTACCATGTCTTTTCGACGTCTCCGATAAAAGGTATGCAAAAATTGATATTAACATATAAATAAATTTGGAATGGTTTAATAAATACTTAAATTGTTGGTTAGAAAACTGGTGACCGATTATAACTGTGATGCTGCTTGTGTGCGGCTGATGTTCGACCCTGCCCCATCAAATGTCTGTTAAAGCATCATGATATTTGGCGGTACGTTTTGTGAGTCGGCAGTTATAATGTCGAAAGCTATAACATATTAAAGCACAAGCGATTCCTTATTCAAAACGGTATTAGACAACATACTATGTAACGAGTTGCATTGTTGCTATTCATTGCTATTAAAAGCTTACGAAATATGTTTTGAAGAGCACTCATTTTCGATTATTTTCGAATTAAAATTTCAAGAATTAATATCAAACTTTTTAAAATTTATTTTAAAATATTCTTAGATGATACCTCAAATACCGCTACATTTGTCCTTTTTGTTATAATTGCATAAGCAAAATTACTTGTTTGGTTTGTCTTACTTTGAACCAGTACATGCTATACTTTCAAAAATAGCCTTTCTAATCATGTTTGCGATAAACCATACGTTAATAGCGCAATTTACATAAAAGCAGGCTTACAACTCAGTAACAATTACAGTTATGTTTAGTGCATTTTTAAGCAGGTGTCAAAATTAAGATGAAACTTATTTGACGGCTTCAATTTCTCACTACCGTCAAAGATGTTAACCGGTTTTTGTATTTACTTTCTTGTGGCAAGTTTCATCGTTTGTTCAGGCTAGAATTGCTATTCGGTTATTAGGTAGGAATACTATTATAGCTATCTTGGCCAATGTAAAGAATAGGGGCGGAACAGTATTATAAGCATATTCATTAGTCTAAGCCTAAGCCTAAGCCTAAGCGTAATAATGAGCATATTCCTAAGCGTAAGCGTAAGCCTAAGCCAAACAAAAAAATTAGTCTATAAAGCTTAAGCTTACTCTATTGCAGTCCAACAGAAAAACGTTCTGCCCTTGATCTTTACATGGGCCGCTATTTTGAATATTATATCTAGTCTTGCTCTTGATCAAGAAACGATTGGAGTAATAAAGGTGGGATTGTTTTCAATAGCCATTGAGGTGAACGAAGAAATTGTTGTGGTTGATTTCAGAATCGTGGATTTTGTGCAACTGAAATTCGTTTCTTTTATGAAAAGGGTGGTTTTATATTGATTGCTGCAATGATTTTTGATGCTCATGAAACAGTGTTTTGTGGGCGGTTTTGTTTGTATGCGTTTTGTTGTTTCTTATTGCGTTGTATTTTGATTAGCTGATATAAGTCTAGGTTTGAGTTTAATTTAATTCCAATTGACTAGTAAAGTTGTTGAACATGGTATCGGGTTTAGTAACACGGTGTGTATTTTAATGGTGGTATTTGGAGGTTAATCTAATTGGTCAATAACACTTCGCACGGCCCTAATAATTGCCTCGTCTTGATTTTGTTTACAATTTTGGCATAACTGAGGTTTCATCCTGATCTGCCTTAACTGTCGCTTTCTGTCTGTTTGCTATGACAATTACTTTGCCAAATTTTAGGTTATTCATGTCTTTTAGTAAAAGTGTTTGTTGGTATTGCGGTCAGAGAATAACTGTTTGGAAAATATCAGTGAATTGTGATAAATTGCATATTTTCAGGACAGCTATCGGAGATATCGCTGGATGTCGTGTTTGACAGTATAATTTTGGTGTTTTTGTGTAAAGTAGTTGTCTAGAAAAAAACATGAGTTTTGGGCTGTTTGTGCTTTTGGCTATTGCGAATACTGAAATTTTCAACAAATAGTTTTCCAGGCTAATGTTACTTTAAGGGGCGTAATAGTAGATTAAGCATATTCATAAGCGTAAGCTTAAGCGTTGCAAAAATGTGTTCCTAAGCCTAAGTCTAAACCTAATGCGGGGATCACGTTATAACCGGTGCAGCTTGGGACACGGTTTGTCCCTATTAGCATATTGGGTAACATTTTGCCTGCTAATAGACTCAATATCGTATTCAAAAAGTCGTATTTGTCTGCTATCATCATGTGTAGGTCGCCTTTTGTCCTTCAATATCATATAATATTCGACGTTTTCTCAGCGAATATTATATGATATATTTTCAAATGTCTGCATACTTGCGGTAAGATACCCAAATTGTCCTGTTGAATATCATATAATAGTAGAATTTGAAATTTGAATTTTTGAATTATGACACTTTTTGTAAGCGGTTTTGTACCGGAAATTAATTTGCAGACGTCTGCTTGGAATTTTAAGCACAGCTGTGCCTCTGCCGTCCGACTTTCCATTAATTTATTAGCGCCCGAAAATTACACTGTCTCGTTGAATATCATATGATATTCGTTGAAATTTTGGAATATCATATGATATTCGCATAATGACCGCTAGTATAACGGGACATACCGACTCTTGTACACATTATTGATCTTCTAAGAGCGGTAGTTTGTAAGTAATTGTCATATGATATACGAGTTTTGTCTGTTGACCCTATATAAGAGCCCGAATTGTAAACGTTGACTTCGAATCAACATGGAACAAACCGTGCCCCGTCTACCCCGGTTATAACGTAAATCCCGCATAAGCCTAAGCAAAAAATTGTAATCTAAAATCTAACCCCACTCTTTTATAGACCCACCAGAAACCGTTACGCCCCTTAAAGTAGCATGGGTCGTTTTTCATATATCTAAACATTAACAAATTTTCTAACTTTGTTTCATTAATATTCGAGTTTGAGAAATTTGGACCAAATTTGTTAGGCTGTATTGGCGATGATTTTTGCGAAGTATTCGATAAATAAATGTACCTGTTCGAACGTTAAGTTCCACCCAAATTTTAGCCAGCTGTCAGATGTAAACCAAATACTGCAATATGAATTATCAAAAAAACTTTTTTTCTTCAAAATCGCAAACCACAATTTGTTTTTAGTGAAAAAAGTCGCTAAATTTTGCGACCGTAAAAAGTATTTTGTTCGTCCCAAAAACGGCCAAACACAGCCGATTGTCGCTGCGCCGGCGTAAAATACGATTTCTGTGTGTAACATTTTCTTGAAACTCATCTTTACTTTGACTATCGTCACTCAAACCACGACTCAGGGGTCATATTCCTCTCAAAATTAGTAAAAAAACAAAATATATACTTTTCCAGGTTTTAATATATGGTTGTGGGTCGTGTCTTTGTATGCCAAAAAAAGTCATTTGATCCATTGTTGTGCTAAAATAACATGAGATTATGCTCTCCGCAAATGAAGAGTTCTGGCTACGTTCCTGCATTACTTTGTTTTGTTTGTCATTTTTGTTCGTGCACAAGGTCAATAACACTTAAAACTTGCGTTCAATCAAAATATTTCGTAATATTTCGTATTCCTCTCTGTTTTTTCAAGTATAATTTTACTATTATCGTATTTTTCACTTTCTCTTTCTATTAATTTTACCCGTCTTTGCGACCGAAATTTGACATATTTTAACCTGGACGGCGTTATAATAGTCAAAAAGTAGTATAGCATACCTACCCTAATTCGTTCGTAATGTTATATTTGAAGAATTTTGTATATTTTTTATACTTTTATTTTTTGTTGTATTTT
>JASANG010000353.1:0-10986 GCA_030248215.1 Enoplolaimus lenunculus
AGCCTATTCCTTATCCTAAGCCTACGCCTAAGCCCAAGCAAAAAACATAGTCTAAAGTTTAAACTGACTCTATTATAGCCCATCCGGAAAACGATCCGGCCCTGTTCTATACATGGGCCATGCAAACTTAATGATATCTAAAACCTACGCAGTGTGTGAGTAGTACTTATACCTTAAACTTAAAGTAGTAGTTCAGTTAGTACGTCCAAAAATTTAAGTTTTACTAAATTCATATTCAAGCTTCAGTTAAGCTAAGATTTAAGTTTAAATTTTTAAAAAATAATTACAGGTTTTGCAGTTTTTCAAGTTTTATTCAAAATCTAAAATTGTGATACGCGGTATACATAAGCAATTTGTGAACGATGCATAATTTAATTTTAATGTCAACGATTTGCGTAGACAGATTGTGCTAAAGGCACATTAGGCCAACATTTACGGGCGTAACCGTAGCCTAAGCATATTCCTGGTACATAAGCCTAAACGCAAGAATAAGCTTCAACCTAAGCTAAAATTAGACAAATCGAAGCCTACTCTATTACACTTCCGCTGAGAAACGGAATTTTCCTCAAAGTAACAAAGGCTGCAGAATTCATAAGAGAATATTTAACAATTACGTGCAAATAGGTATGTATTTAAATAAATTTTCAATTTCAGGAATTACATTTCCATCCGGAGAACAACAAATTCAACTATTTAAAGCGTTTTATGAAGAGTGCGGCGAAGATCCGACAAAGATCGCGTATTTTGAAGCGCATGGCACTGGCACTCCTGTAAGTATTTTAGACCTAATCCTAAGAGTTGCAAAAGCGTATTGCTAAGCCTAAGCCTAATCCTAAGAGTTGCAAAAGCGTATTGCTAAGCCTAAGCCTAATCTTAAGAGTTGCAAAAGTGTATTGCTAAGCCTAAGCCTAAGCCTAAGCCTAAGGTCAAAAAATGTAGTCTAAAATGTAAGCCTACTCTTTTACTGACCCGCCAGAAACCGGGACGGTCCTAAAAGTAACGTGGGGCCCATACCATGATAACTAAGCTTTAGATTGCTCAGGGTTTAGATTTCGAACCAATCGTTACAAGTGAAGCGTATGAAGAAATTCAAGAATGTAAAAAGGGTGCACTTTTTTTCCGTTAACATCTGTGTATTTTCTGTTGGCGCAAATTTCAACCCCCCGTAAATAACCGGAAGTATGCCAAGAACGCAACGTGCGCTGGGTACATAGTTTTCTACACAGAAGTTGTCAGTTGCATACTCATGTATAAAAGAGTGATTACGCTTAGGCTTAGGCTTAGGCCTTAGCAATACGCTTTTGCAACTCTTAAGATTAGGCTTAGGCTTAGCAATACGCTTTTGCAACTCACTGATGGGTACCGAAATGTCGAGTCAATGAAATTTTACAGTAAAAGAAGTCGAGTTGTCGGTCGACGAATTGTCGTGATGCTATTGTAGTCATTCAGAACGGTAAAAGAACCGAAATTGAATTTAATTAATTTATTTTAGATTGGTGATCCCATAGAAGCAAACGCAATAACAAATTTCTTTTGTGATGGCCGACAATCGCCGCTTCTTATCGGTTCGGTCAAATCAAACATGGGCCATCCGGAGCCGGCCGCAGCGCTTTGTCAACTGTTAAAGGTAAGAGTCAATGTATAGAACAACGCCATAACAGTAGTATACCCCTATATCCAAGCCTAAACCTTAAGTGTAAGATTGAGCTCACACTTAAGCCTAAGCCTAAGCAAAAATGGTCTAAGTTTTAAGCTTACTTTATTGCAATCGCGGAGAAAAACGTTTCGCGCCTGATCATTACATGGGTGGAAGTAAAACTGTGTTTGTAACGAATTTCATTGAGTATCTACCCGACAGGCCACAGAATTGTCCCCGTTCGACTACTTGGCCTATGTTATTTTTATGGGGCGTCCAGGCTTCTGATGGGTCTATAAAATAGTAGGTTTAGATTTTAGATTACATTTTTTTGCTTAAGCTTAGGCTTCGACTTTAGCCTTAGGAATACGGTTAATCCACTGTTACGCCCCTAAAAGTAACATTGTAACATTAGCCGATTACTTTGTACAATTCACTTAAATGTAATTTTTAAAAAATGTGAATTCTCATTTTTGCATCTGATCGCATTTAGCGACAACGCTATTTTTCATTTCTGTTACATTTGTTTTGCACTTAAAAAGCATTTAAAATAAATTCGACTATGAGTAGAATTAGTAAGTGAATTCTCATTTTTGCATCTGATCGCATTTAGCGACAACGCTATTTTTCATTTCTGTTACATTTGTTTTGCACTTAAAAAGCATTTAAAATAAATTCGACTATGAGTAGAATTAGTAAGTGAATTCTCATTTTTGCATCTGATCGCATTTAGCGACAACGCTATTTTTCATATCTGTTACATTTGTTTTGCACTTAAAAAGCATTTAAAATAAATTCGACTATGAGTAGAATTAGTAATTGCATCAAATTTCAGATTATACTGATCTACGAACGCGGTGTTATTCCTGCAACCCTGCATTACACGGCACCAAACAAGCATGTGCCAAGTTTAAAGGATGGTCGACTGCAAGTTGTTAGCGAGAACGCAGTGCTCAATAGTGACACTGGCGAATTAGTTGCAATTAATTCGTTTAGTTTCGGTGGTGCAAACGCGCATGCATTAATTAAGTAAGTGCATTTTAACCTATTGTACCCGTTTTATACAGGGTTTGGCTAGTTTTTAGTTGCCGGCAGAACCGTTCTAGAAACTGGTGGGGTTAGGACTAAATGATAAATTTGCTTTAGCGGTTAGACTATATTTTAAGTAACACGTTATTTTACGAATAGTCACAAAAATTGTAGTTCCGATCTCGATCAGAATTAAGTTTCTCGATTCCGGTATAATTCAGTTCCGCTTTGGACCCTGTCTTTTATGGCCAGGTGCATGGTAATTAATCATTTGTGTTTGTACTTTAGACCTGCCATGTCGCCAGTAAATCGGACCGAATCCCGATCCGAACAGTCCAAAACGCCGCGAATGATATTATACGCTGGAAGAACATCAGAAGCAGTAGAATACGGCCTTAAATTTATTGAAGCTCATCGTAACAATATTCACGTTCTTCAACTGCTCGCTGAGTATACTCAAAGTCCGCCTGATATCTTACAATACAGAGGATGCCTGATTTTGGACGCAAAGTCAAAAGATCAAAACGACTCGCCGATTAAATTGATTGAGGTATGATGAGTATAAATCATTCAAATTAAAACGTGTCCACGGGCGAATTTAGGCAAAATTTTCAAATGGTTCGCTTCAGGTTGAAATTTACCAATCTGGACCTAAACAGTTGACTGAAATTTCGAGACATTTTTCGATGTTATATTTGGCAAAATTTTCCGCTTAATAACCATTTGGGGTTCACACTCATCATACGGACTCCTCCTGGGGTTGGTTCACACAGACCTCTCCTGCCGTGGATATGCCCCTGCAGTGACAGACACCAATGACGTCAAGTAGCTATTGCAAAACTTTTAAGACAGTCTCGCACTTTAAACCATGTGTAGCATCAATCACCAGTAGGTGGAACGTAAACCACAAGCTTAAGCCTAAACCCAAGACCAACTAAATTTGTACGTTTCGCCACACAGGTTTCGAAACGTTCAAATTTTCTTGGTCTTGAGTTTAGGTTTAAGCGTGTGGTTGAAAGTATACAAGAGCCGCAATCGACTCAACACAGAGTGAGTTAATGTTTACTGATATTAATTCTGAAATAACTAAAACCCGATAGCTGTGTTAATTAATCAACTCATTGTAATTTACAGTGCACCTTGCTAAGGTGGCTTGTAAATTTTTTGGAGAGTCATACAAGGGTTTGCGATGTTTCACAAACATGTTTGAAAGTTTTAAGTGGGGGTCAAAATTTTTCAACGGGGGGGAACTGACCACCGGCCCTGGTTTAGCGGTGTCGGGTGCTTGAAACGGGGTAATGGACATGTTTGTTACAAGTCTGTGTCAAATTATTTATTGTTCAGAAATGCAAAGATTCGCAAAAAATTGGTAGACCAGTTTGGTTCGTGTATTCCGGTATGGGAAGCCAATGGGAACGAATGGGAAAAGACTTGATGCGTTTGCCGTTGTTTCGGTAAATTCATATACTGGTTTGCATTTTGGTTTCAACTCCGCGACACAAACATGAGTGAATAAATGACAAGACAGCGTTCAGGACTATGGTATCAGGACTAATAAATTATAACGACAAATTTTACTGAACTGCAATAAATGATGAGTCAAATTGACTCCATCCGAAATAGGCTTTTCCGGACTACACAAACTGAGTCAAATTCGACTCCACCACAGTCAAACGCGCGACTCAGTGTGTTGAATTTGACTCTGGCGGAGTCGAATTTGATTCAGTTTGTGCAGTCCCGTAGAGAGTATTTAGGAAAGAGTCAATTTGACTCACCATTTTTTGCAGTGTGGTATTGCCTGTTGATTTAGCAAAAATTTGTATTATCAACTTTTTGGTAAGATCGCTACAATACTAGCAGTGGCATTGATTAATTCGATTTCGCAGCTTCGGTCAGTTTGCGCTATGCTATGTAAATCGAAATCCTTCGGTGATGAGGGTGTCTGGTCAGGCTAATTTATATCTGCGCACAATATCGGGTTTAAGCTTAGGTTCACTGTAACAAAATGGGGAGTCAAATTGACTCTCTCGGAAATAGGCTTTTCCTGACTACACAAACTGGGTCAAATTTGACCCCCCCAGAGTCAAATTCGATTAACCGAATCGCTCAGTGAGTCCAATTTCACTCTGGCGAAGTCAAATTTGACTCAGTTTGTGTAGTCGGAAAAGCCTTTTTCAGACAGAGTCAATTTGACTGCCCATTTTTTTACAGTGTAGGCTTATGCTTAGGCTTATGCTTAGGCTTAGTCTTTGACTGTTTCATATCTGTACACAATATCCGATGGATACATAATCTTCTAAGTGTGGTGACTCTAATCGGATCGATCCCATATGCAGGAAACCAGGCCTGTCGCACATTGTTAAAAGACAACCACCATAAGTTTAAAACAGGCCGAGGATGGACGTCTACAAACTTAACTTTGGAAAAAATCTCTGTTTTAGATTTAGTTTGAATCCTCATGAATAAATATTTCCCAGTTTCAAACTTGCTTTAAAATTGTCAAACTTTCAGGAAAACAATACAAATGTGTTCGGACGTTCTGTTGCCATACAGTATCGATCTCAATGATTTGTTGACAAACGAACATTCGCATGTTGATGATTCGGTCACACAAGCGTTCGTATCGATATGTTCTATTCAGGTTAGCGCTACTATGCCCTTACTCATATAATTTAGTTGTTTCATGTTTCGTCGATGTATACAACAGGGCCATAATTGTAGTATAACCATAACCCTAAGTCTAAACCTATAAGAATGAGCTTAGTCCTAAGCCTAAGCCTAAGCCTAAGCTTAACCTAAGCTTAAACCAAAGGTAAGAATGAGTTTATACATAAACCTAAGGTTAAGCCTAAGTCTAGGCATAAGAATAAGCTTACCTAAGCCTAAGCAAAAAATAACAGGAGTTAACAGATTAACCAATTGGCTGTCTTTACTGTAAAAAACATAGTAAACGCATTAACCAATTACAAAGCTTATACTGAAATATCAAAGTAAAGTTACTCTGAATACCGATTCAATATATAAACAAAATGTTTAAACTCAAATTTCAACTTTAGACGAAGGGTTTTAAGCAAATCAAGCATTAAAGTTACGCAATGTACGTTTAAACCATACAAAATTTATGTCTTCATTTAGAACTTTGGCTACAAAAACTAAATCATTTTGTTATATTTGTAGATCGCTCTAACCGATGTGTTGCGAGCAGCTGGAATTACCCCCGATGGGTTCATTGGGCATTCGTTTGGCGAAATTGCGTGCGCTTACGTAGACGGATGTTTAACACTGGAACAATGCATGCGTATTGCGTACTGGCGCGGGGTTGCAGTTGAACAAGCAAAATCTGCCAAGGGCGTTATGGTAGCTGTAGGTAAGTTTATATATATCTATATATATATATATATATATATATATATATATATATATATATATATCAGGGTTTAATACATATGTATGTATATATGTATATATGTTTATATATCAGGTTTTTAACAAAAACTAAATTTTGCCGGACAGGAACAGGAGCAGGAATTGAATTTGTTTTCAGGAACCGGAGCCGGAATTTGAAATAATTTTCATTACCGAAAAATACTATTCGACTTTTTTAGATAACGTGCCATAAAATGCCTTAAAAGCTAATTTGCAGCTATTTTATCAACAATTTATGCGAAAACAAATCAGAGACAGTTTATTAACAAAAATATATATTTTGCAAAATTACCAAAGACTTGATGATGGTAAGCGTGAGAATAGGATGTACAGGTTAGCTAAAATTCTAAACGACACAAAAATGCAGAAATCATGGGTGCCGTGTTAGTCCGTTCCTGCAGTCCCTTCTGAAGGATTAATGTTATTTAATTCGCATACGCTAAATTAGAATTTTGTAAGATTTGTTGAAGTCTTAATCTTCGAAACATTTCTCACGAGCAAACTTAATTTGACTACTGAGCTGAGTTCACGTACATTCAGTGAACTAAAAAAATTAAAATAATTGCAACAAGTGGCGCGCCAGTCGATGGGAGTGAGGTGAGCCAGCCAATCGTGGGAGGGAGACGACCCTCAACTGCGATCGAAAATTTTTTCATACCAGCCAAAACATTGAGAAGAAAATGTATATTTATTAATGACTACAATTGTATTTGGCTTAACCTGCAATTATTGTTAATTTTCAGCTTTGTCGTGGGACGTTGCGGTGGAACGCATTCGAGTGCCGAACGTTTATGTTGCCTGTAACAACGGTGAGCATTCAGTGACCATATCCGGGCACAAAGGAGCAATGGAGAAGATTGTGGAACATTTGGATAAACTTGGATATCCAGCGAAAACAATCAAATCCGCTGGGATAGCGTTTCATACACCGCTGCTCAACGACGCAGCGAATGATTACTGTAAAACTATTAAATCAGTAAGTTGTACAGTTTAATGTTAGCTGATTCTGCTATTCGTAGCCTGTAAATTTGAGTGAGTTGATTTTAACTCAGAATCAGCTGAATTACTCAGTCTGACTTAGGGCTGTCAGAACTCAGAATTTTTAATTGCTTCAATTCGTTCTGAGATAATTAATCAACTCACCCAGATAAACTTAACTCAGAGAACGAATCAACTCAACTCAGAGTGAACTAATGTTTACTGATGGGTCATCCACGTTAAAATGCACGCGCCGATGTAATAAATGGTCCACCCACCCCATTTGGAATAGCATCGAAATACACTTGCTAGCTGGAGGCAAGGTACAGTTTCATAGCTGTACTTAGATAGTGGTGATTGTCTAAACTCTGTCGGAAGGGACTCTGGAGGAATACATGTTGTCTGTAGGATGTCAGGACATTACGATAGTGCACGCACATACATATAAAAACACAAGCTGTGCACACATATTCACGCGCATCATTCAACACAAAAAACAGAGTCCCTTCCGAGGGACTATGGACAATAACAGTTCCTGATAAGGATGTCAGGACAAGTAAATATTTATGCCTAGAGCAGATTCATTGTCTAAAAGTTCTGACAATGACATACTGACATATCACACAGTGTATAAAGAAAGTGGGTCGGGACAACGCGGGCACCCAAAAGGGAGGGACATTCTTTTTACATATGTGCGTGCATTTTAACGTGGATGACCCATGATATTAATTCAGAAATAACCAAATCAACTCATTGGAATTTACGGTGTACTAATTTGGCCCTATTTGAGCTTTAGATTATTTGTCGCTTTTAAAGAAATAAGTAGTTTATCGATTAATTATTGATGCTTGGCTTAATCGTTTCCCAGGATGATTTTACTATATGGAGTTAAACTTTTCGTTGAATTTAGGAACTCACCACATAAGTCTAAGCCTAAACCTAAGCCTAAGCCTAAGTCTAAGCCTAAAATTGAAAGGTCCCGAGAGAATGGTGCAACGTGTTTCAAATTTTTGCAAATATCATCAGTAATGCAGTTATTTAGGTCACTATAGACTGCTTCATTTGTATTAATTAAATTTTATTTTACAGATTATCACTGATCCGAAACTGCGATCGGCAAAATGGTTTGTGACAAGTTTTCCAAAAATGATCAAAAATCGATCCGTCGACGACAACACTGCATCGGCGGAATTTTTTGCCAACAATATGATATCACCGGTCAAGTTTTATGATGCGCTCAAATCAATTCCAAGCGACGCAATTGTGATCGAGGTAAGTGGCAAAAATTTTGGACTTTTTTAATTCTACGTCACAGGGTTAATTTCGTGCCAGTAATTGGTGTCACCCCAACGGTTGGTTTCACCACAGCGGTTGGTTTCACTCCGACGGTTGGTTTCACCACAACGGTTGGTTTCACGCCAACGGTTGGTTTCACCACAACGGTTGGTTTTACGCCAACGGTTGGTTTCACCACAACGGTTGGTTTCACGCCAACGGTTGGTTTCACTTTGACGGTTGGTTTCACTCCGACGGTTGGTTTCACCACAACGGTTGGTTTCACGCCAACGGTTGGTTTCACCACAACGGTTGGTTTCACGCCAACGGTTGGTTTCACCACAACGGTTGGTTTCACGCCAACGGTTGGTTTCACTTTGACGGTTGGTTTCACTCCGACGGTTGGTTTCACCACAACGGTTGGTTTCACGCCAACGGTTGGTTTCACCACAACGGTTGGTTTCACGCCAACGGTTGGTTTCACCACAACGGTTGGTTTCACGCCAACGGTTGGTTTCACCACAACGGTTGGTTTCACTCCGACGGTTGGTTTCACTTTGACGGTTGGTTTCACCACAACGGTTGGTTTCACTCCGACGGTTGGTTTCACCACAACGGTTGGTTTCACTTCGACGGTTGGTTGCGCCATAACGGTTGGTTTCCCCACAGCGATTGATTTTACACTTGCGGTTGGTTTCACTTTGACGGTTGGTTTCACCACAACGGTTGGTTTCACGCCAACGGTTGGTTTCACCACAACGGTTGGTTTCACGCCAACGGTTGGTTTCACCACAACGGTTGGTTTCACGCCAACGGTTGGTTTCACCACAACGGTTGGTTTCACTTTGACGGTTGGTTTCACTTTGACGGTTGGTTTCCCCACAGCGATTGATTTTACACTTGCGGTTGGTTTCACTTTGACGGTTGGTTTCACCACAACGGTTGGTTTCACTCCGACGGTTGGTTTCACCACAACGGTTGGTTTCACTCCGACGGTTGGTTGCGCCATAACGGTTGGTTTCCCCACAGCGATTGATTTTACACTTGCGGTTGGTTTCACTTTGACGGTTGGTTTCACCACAACGGTTGGCTTCACTCCGACGGTTGGTTTCACCACAACGGTTGGTTTCACTCCGACGGTTGGTTGCGCCATAACGGTTGGTTTCCCCACAGCGATTGATTTTACACTTACGGTTGGTTTCACCACAACGGTTGATTTCACATGGACTGTTGGTTTTACTCGAACAGTTGAATTTACCCCAACAGTTTGACTCACGCTCCAACGGTTGGTTTCACCCAACTAATAAGCGGTTTCAGTCCTTGTTTTCTCAAAAATAGTTTCTTTCATATTTTTTTATTTAAAATCAAAACTTAGATTAGTCAAACTTTTAATTTTGTGAAGTTGTAAACCAATAGCTTTGTAAAGCGGTTTAAACTAGAAAAAAATTTCTCAGCACTTAAGCAACATGATATATGCTTTATACTTCCACTAAAAGGATAATACACACGACAAGTACTGTAGCAACCCGCATGAGAGGGGGGTAATAAGAGGGGGTCCCCATTTTGAGTCCCAATCAATAGGAATCGGTATCCCTAATAAGTGTCCGTACGCGGATAGAGTCCCTAAACCATAATTAGAGTCCATAAATGTCATTTATCCCAAATTGTAGTGCATAATTGACGCCAGCACCAAATACAGTTGAGTTCGAAATTTAAAGCATGCGTAGTTTTGATAGTACATTCTTAACTATAATCTGGCATTTCGCTAAAGGTTTTCGTACAGGAAAAATAGACGTTTAATTCAACGGATCGTTGCAATACTGAAATATATCAGTAACGAACAGTCCGAATCCAAATAACGGAGGGTACCCTCTGGAGAGGCCAACAAGCATCAAGGCAAATTATAGTCCAAAATAACGGCTGAACCGATTTTGATGAATTTTTTGTTTGAAAGTGAATTTTCCTGGAGCGTTAACCTCGCATTGGGGTTTTAAAATTTTAAGCCATTTATTGGCTACAGGCTAATTTGCATAATTAGTTAAGCCTAAATAAGGACTTTCTATATTATTTCACTAATTATTACAGTTATAAGCAATCTAATTTCAACATTAAAGGGTTTTTGGGTGCGGGGAATCTGAATAAATTATTTACAAACCTCTAAATCGTTAATTGAGTAGTTCGCTAATAGATAATCTGCAAATAAGCATAATTGATAAGCCTAAATTATGCGTTGTTACAATATTTCACTAATTATTAGGGTTACAACCAATCTAATTTCAGAATTAATGGGTTTTTGGGTGCGAGGAATCTGAATAAGTTGTCTACAAACCCTCAAAACCGATAATCGAATCGTTGGCTAATAGCTAATTTGCATATTAGCTTCATTTACAAGACAGAATTAGGACTTTTTAAGTTATTTCAATAATTATTAGGTTGACTGAAGGGTTTGTTTTCAGGTGCGAGGGATCTAAATAAATTGTTTACAAACCGCCAAAATCTGGAAATGAATAGTTAGCTCATAACAAATTTTCATATTAACTTAATTACTTACGTGTGTTCGAGCTTTGCTCAATAAATGTGGTCCCACTACGACTGGTTATTATTATTATTATTATTATTATTATTATTATTATTATTATTAT
>JASANG010000071.1:0-10981 GCA_030248215.1 Enoplolaimus lenunculus
TTTTCCGTTTGAGTTGATTAATTAACCCATTGGAATTTACCGTGTGCAACTGGTATATATTGAGCAGTTAGCTTCGTAGTCTCTTTCGATGTATTATTGTACACTTTCTCGTCCACATATTTAGGCTTAGGCTCAGGCAAGGTTGACGGCAACTGTTAGACGAAAGTGTTTATAAAATGTTTTCCGCAACCAAAATACCTATTTTTTCAACCGCGTTCCAGGAAAGCAAAATCGATCCAAACAGTCGAACTAGCAAATTGCGTCACACTTCGAACAGTCAGTTGGTCAACAAAGATTTACCAAAAGAGTCACCAGAGTTCGGGCGGCTGTTTATCGGTCCAATTTTCAACTTAAAAATTCACAATCTCAGCCAAATTCAAAAATTCCAACAGGTCTCAAGACTCAAAATCGTTTCGTTTCCAATCTAACCCGCCCACAACTCCTCAGGCCAATCAACAAAACGTCAACGGCAACCTGGACACCGGTGCAAAACCGGAACCCAAACCAGAGCCCAGCTTGACAACCGAAACAACAGCGGTACCACAAGAGCCGCCAAGCCTTGGATTCGGACCGTTTCCACCACGGCCTAAGGTCAATCGGCCACTAGGGGTGAATCCAATACGAAGAAACACTAAGGCAGTTGCCGCTCCATCGGCTCCTCAAATTATTTCTGTAGCACGAAACCGAAAGTTGTTAGAGTTGAAACGACTAAAACAAGCGAGAAATTATCAACAACAACAATTTCGACTGCATCAGCTACGACAAAGGCAACACCAACAGCAACAACAGCAACGGCAACAACAACAACAGTTGGCAGCCGTTCAACGTACAAGTGGTATACGGTATTCGGCTGGATCACCAAGTGTTGTCTATAGATCGCAACAGCGGCAACAACAACAACAACAACAACAACAACAACAACAACAGCAACAACAACAACGACTACAGCAAATACGTGCTCACCAACAATATCATCTTCAACAGCATCGAAGGCGACAACAAATGTTAATACGTCAACAACAAAAACAACAAGAACAACAACAACAACAACAACAACCACAACCGCAACAACAACCAACAACAACAACAACCAACAACAACAACCAACAACAACAACAACAACATCAACACCAACTGCAACAACTTCATCATCATCAACAACAACAACATGAAAATAAACAAACAATTTCGTCGACAGAACGGCAAGAAACGCAGCCAGAACCAGAATCAAACGCTGAACCGAAGGCTGGATTACCGAAACTAACCATTCATAGGCGTAGAAAAGCGGCTGCAAAAAGTTAAAGGTTAAAAAACTATTTTTTTTAAGTTTGAAAATTAAAACACCCCACTGTACGACTTTCAGCTGGACAACACCACCTTAAAGGCATGTATTAAACTCTGTATTGTAGTTGGAAAAAACTGGAAAACTGTCTTTGTGTTTTGGATCAGTGTTACCTTAAATGGCGTAACAGTAGATCAAAAGTATTCCTAAGCTTAAGCTGAAACCTAAGCGTTGCAGAAAAGACTTCCTAAGCCTAAGCCTAAGCTTAAGCCTGAACCTAAGTAAAAAATATGTAATCTAGAATCCAAACCTACTCTTTTATAGGACCACCAGAAACCTGGACGCCCCTTAAAGTAACATGGGCTGTGTTTTGTAAGAAAATTGGTACATTTCAAAAATGAATGAATTTTATATATTGGAATGACCGTTTAAAAGTTGTTTACATTTTTAAACTGCCAAAAATAGCGATTTAGCATATTTACTGAAGACAGCATTGTAATCTGGCAAAGACAATTTCAAATATGTCAAAGTGGAACCTTCATCATATCCTGGTACAATAAGAATAGATTTAGTGATCTGTCTAAGATGCAAGAACTATTGCCATGTTGGTCCATGTATATAAAAGGGCCGGAACAGTAGTATAAGCATATTCCAAAGCTTAAGCCTAAGCCTAAGCTTAAGCGTATGGATGAGCCTATTTCTAAGCCTAAGCCTGAGCCTAAGCCTAAGCGTATAATGGAGCCTATTCCTAAGCCTAAGCCTCAGCCTAAGCAAAAACATTAGTCTAAAGCTTAAACTGATTCTATTATAGCCCCTCCGGAAAGCGATCTGGCCATGTTCTATACATGGGACGCCATGTTTGTATTTATATTCAGATTTTTACCTTAAGTTGGAGGTCTCAAAATGCGAAGACGTTAAGATGGTACAAAGGATTCTTGCGGTTTATTGCGAATAATGTTCTTGTTATTGCGTTCTTTAATCATTAAAAGCCTGGATGAAACGGTGTGTTTTTGTTGTTTTGGCCCACGTTACATTGAAAAAATGGTAAGTCAAATTGACTCTCTCTGAAATAGGCTCTACGCGACTACACAAACTAAGTCAAATTCTACTCCGCCATAGTTAAACGTGCGATTCAGTGAGTCGAATTTGATTCTGGCGGAGTCGAATTTGACTCAATTTGTGTAGTCCCGCACAGCGTATTTCGGAGAGAGTCAATTTGACCCACCATTTTTTGCAGCGTACTTTTTAGGACCGTTCCGGTGCAGGATATATTATTAATTCTCCTAATAATTAACTCCACCAGATGATAATTCTGACTCGCCCAGTTAATATTTTATATAATATTAACTCCCTTTATATAACATTGCCTCATCACAATTTACATCAACGAATGTGAACATCTTAACCTGGTAGGAAATGCATGTATATTCATTAAGCTTAAAGCACATTCCGTATCCCTGGTCGGTAAATTTTATTTTCATTTATTTTCAAAATCAAGTAACTGCTATCTGGTGATTATTGACTGGTGGGTCTATAAAAGAGTAGGTTTAGATTCTAGATTACATTTTTTTGCTTAGGCTTAGGCTTAGGCTTAAGCTTAGGCTTAGGAACTCATTTTTGCAAAGCTTTGGCTTAGGCTTAGGCTTAGGAATACGCTTAATCTACTGTTACGCCCTTCAAAGTAACATTGGCCGAAATCATTATATACGTAGTAAAGTCGAGTTGTAAATTGACTATAATGAATTTCTTTAATCCCTAGGACTTGTATTTAGAAAAATATTAATTCATTTTGTGATAATTGTGACTTTTTAAAAAATTTTGACTTATTACTCTATTGTTTCGTTAGTTTCATTCTATTTTTTGGTGTTTCTGCGTTTCGATGCTATTATCCACCCAACTTCTGTTTTACCAAAAAGTCACTCATTTCGTATACAAATTTGTTTCTTTGAGCACCCGTTTATGAGTATCTCAATTCTACATTTTAGAAATGAATTAAAATTGTATTTTAAGCAAAAAATATTTATACCAATTCGGGGCGGACACGTTGGTTTACGATTGTCTTAAGAAACGAGATAAGTCAACCGTCCTCAGCGTATTTTAATAGGTGGCTGCGCATTTTCGATGCAACGAAATTTGACCACAGGAATGCCCTCTTCTGACAGAAGTTCGACTGAATTTACGACGGTAATCAACCCGCAATCAGGGATGGGCGGTCTCGATCAGAAAACCGAGACCGAGAAAATATGACCGTTGGAAACAAGTGCCAGGCGGCAGTGCGATAGAGATAAATATCATGGTAATAGATGTTAAATGTCTACGAGTTTTATTGAGCGAAGCGAAACTCCGAGCGAAGCTCGGAGTTTCGCGAAGCGTTTTATGTTTTGTACTTGGGGGTCGAAAGGTGGATGTCCGTCTGTCCGTCTGTCCGTCTGTCCGTCCGAAAAGAATCTCAGGAACGACTGAACCGATTTCGATAAACTTTTTTCTTTGAAAGCCAATTATCCTGGGGTGTTAACCTCGCATTGAGGTTTGAAAATTTTAAGCCGTTTATTAGCTACAGGCTAATTTGCATAATTAATTAAGCCTAAATTAGCACTTTCCACAAAGCAATATAAGTTCAGCATTAAAGGGGTTTTAGGTGCGAGGAATCGGAATAATTTGTTTACAAACATCTAAAAACAATAATTGAGTAGTTAGCTAATAGATAATTTGCATTTAAGCATAGTTGATAAGCCTAAATCAGGCGCTTTTACAATGTTTCACTAATTATTAGGGTTACAAGCAATCTAATTTCAGCAATAATGAGTTTTAGGGTGCGAGGAATCTGAATAAATTGTCTACAAACCTTTAAAGGCCATTATCGAATAGTTAGCTAATAGATAATTTGCATATTTGCTTAATTGACGAGACAAAATTAGGAGTTTTTGAATTATTCCAATAATTATTAGGGTGGCTGAATGTTTTTGCGTGCGAGGAATCTGAGGAAATTGCTTACAAACCTCCAAAACCGATAAATGAATAGTTAGCTAAGAACTAATTTGTATATTACCTTAATTGCTTACGTGTGTTCGAGCTTCGCTCAATAAATGTAGTCCCACTACGACTGGTTAAAGTAGCGTTAGCCACAATGAGGAAGCTAGTCTTATATGAGGTGAGTTTACTATTATATATAATATCGACTGGGTATTTGGTTTTCCTGGGAAGTTAAAATTATATGCTACACCGGTTTCTGATTAGTCTGTAAAAGAGTAGGATTACATTCTAGACAGCATATTTGGCTTAGGCTTAGGCTTAGAAATACACTTTTTTCAACGCTTGGGTTTAGGCTTACGAATATGCTGAGTCTACTGTTACGGCTTAAAAAGTAACATTGGTCATTGTTTTTGACAGAGATAACAGGTTTATTTAGACATGAAGTATAATTACAGTGTGTAGTGCCTTAATTTCCATATCTAAAGATCAGTAGAGGATCCGTTTTTTGCGGGATTGCCATAGAGTTAGCTTAAGCTTTGAATATTTTTTGTGCTTAAACTTATGCTTAAGCCGAAGCTCATTTTTAGGCGCAGGCTAAGGCTAAAGAATATGCTTATACTACTGTTGCTGTCCTGTTCTATACATTAGCCCATGTAATGCTAGTTTATTATAGGTCGTGTAGCGTTCGAACTACTTTACACTCTGGCTATAATTTCCATTTTTCAAACGTGCCAAGTGTTCCGCTAATGTAAAGATCAGATGCGGAACATTCTTCCGTGGGAATGCAATAGAGTAAGTTTAAGCTTTATAGACTAAATTTTTTGCTTACGCTTAGGCTTTGGCTTTAGGCAAAGGCGAAGGAATATGCTTTGTATACTGTGACGGTCCTGTCAACCAGTCAAATATATACCATGTAAATTTGGATCCACATAACATGTTGAACTATAAAAAATTGACCAAAATTATTTCAGCTTTTTGTTACACTTAACATAACAGCAACCAACGGCAAACATTACAACGCACACTATTACAGAACCGGAAATCAGCCCTACTCCTGTAAGCCATATTTGTGACTCTGCCCAACCAAACTGGTTCCGGAGGACATCGCCGAACGGAGCTGGATACTCTTGCTGTGTTAATGCAAATACGACAATTGCTCCAAATTGCAGCCCGGCAGATATGACAATTAGCAGGAGTATTAATTTGTCAGGATAGCAACAGTATCGGACGCAAGAACAACATAACAAGAGTGTAAACAGCAGTGCCAAGCATAGACCGCATAACGAGAGTGCACATAACGCTATCAGGAGTTTAATGTTCGCTGGAAATCTGGCAGGGTCGTTGAAGTTGACCTGAAAAAATATAAATATTATACAGAACAGTTAATGTCGTATTAGCCAGGACTCTAGTTTAGGGAGGGAATGTTAATTACTTAAACCCTATTCACACGTGCAAGTTTTGCTGCGAGAACTCGCGGCTGCAACTTGCACTTGCAAGTTTTGTCAGAAATCCCGTTCGAAAAACTTGGAGCTGCAAATGATTCATAAACGTCACAGCTAGGGATTTAGTTTACATGTGTGAATAACCATTCAAGTTCACTGAAATTATTGCAGCCGCTTTCTCATTTGCTGGTGAAAAAATGTAAGTTATGCGTGCAATTTCCTTGTGCAAGTTCTCGCAACAAAAACTGGCACGTGTGAATAGGACTTTAAGCATATTATATGGTTGCGTTTTAAACTCTATTTGTCTTAGCTAGCATTACAGTTATTTAAGCCCTATTCACACGTGCAAGTTTTTGCTGCGAGAACGTGCAGCTACAAATTGCAATCAGGATTTGCATTTCGTCATCAGCCAATGAGAATGCTGCTGCAATAGAATCAGCGAACTTGCTTGGTTATTCACACATGTGAACTAAATTCCAGGCTACGATATTTAATACATTATTTGCAGCTGCAAGTTTTTCGAACCGGATTTTGAACAAAACTTGCAAATACAAGTTGCAGCTGCAAGTTCTCGTAGCAAAACTTGCGCGTGTAAATAGGGCTTAACACCAATAAATTTGTCAAACATGCTGAAAAAGGTCATGGCTCCGTTGTCCTCCTACCCCCGTCTGGGTACGTCCCCGAAAACGCAAATAATTACGTTTGACGCTAACGCAGAACTCTGGTTCCACCCTACCGGTCCTGCCCAGGCATCTAATTTACCATAATTTAGCTATTCAGAAACGTATTTTGAATATAAAATTTGAAAAATATTTTGTGAAATTTGATTTTAAGAAAATAATTCTTAATATAAATATTCAAGAAGCTTGAATTAATTCAAATATTAAACTTGTTTGATATTTTGCAGCCGACAGCGATGGTGATGGGACTTGTTTAACATTTTAAACACTAAATAGAAACATATCGGCATGAAAGCGTTTTCAAATCAAAAAATTATCGAGTAAAACCTTTTCTTTACGCGTAAACATTTCTTGCATCTGAAACTTATAAACTGCAAGTCTTTTTCAAAAATTTGTTCGAAGAACTTGCAACTGCAATCTATCCATGATGAATATACGCAAGGAATAAATCCATTGGTATAAATAACCTTGCAAGTCGAATTACTCCATAATGATTGGCTGAACCTATAATTTGTAGCTTATGCTTGATATTTGTTGCAGTCGTCTGCAAATTATTCACATAAATTGAAGTCAAAATTAAGAATGACAGTGATGTTTTTGCAAATACATGCAGCTGCAAATATTTCATTCAAGTTGTAGAAGCGAGTTCTTGCTGCAAATCTTGCATGTGTGAATACGGCTTCAGTTTCGTGCTCTAATTCATAGACGACGGTATTGGACTGGGCACCATAAGGAATAACCATTATTGTTAACCCACCTGTCCTTTTAGAAGTTCTACGCCAAAAGGAGCTCTTTGTCGCTGACTTTAAAACTTTAGGGACAATATTGACGTTGCGGTTGCGTATACTGAACGTCCTACGAAAACAATTTTTGGCCCATGTTGCTTTAAAGGGCGTCCAGGGTTCTGGTAGGTCCATAAAAGAGTAAGTTTAGATTCTACATTTTTTGCTTAGGCTTAGGAATAATTTGCCATTTTTTGGTAGATCGGAAAAATTCTAAAAATAATATTCAAGAATTACCGTAACCTGAATTTTATTCTTTAGGGCCAACGTAAAGAACAGGGGTGGAACAGTATTATGAGCATATTTGTAAGCCTAAGCCTAAGCCCAAGCATACACCAAAGTCTAAGCGTAAGAATGAGCATATTCCAAAGCCTAAGCCTAAGCCTAAGCCAAGCAAAATATTTAGTCTAAAGCTTAAGCTTACTTTTTTCCAGTCTCACAGAAAAACGTTCCGCCCCTGATCTTTACATGGGTCATCCATAGCAAAATAATTGTTTAGTCTGCTCCAACCGAATAGGCATCGAAATATAATCTACCTGGCTCAAATCTCGATTACACGAATAATTAAATGTTTGTGTTGCGAATTCGTCAAACTTATAAGCGCATTGCATTCGCAGTAATCCACGTTCATAAGCAAATAACAACCCGTGTGACTTTTCGCTGTACTCGTACCCGACCCACGGAACATAGAACGCCAAACTAAGCAGGGTAATGCCTACCACAAGGGACAGTAAAAGCAAAGGTAACGGAGAAAGACACCGGGACAGCAACGGTTCAGGAGCAGCATCGGATTTGGTTTTAGATGACGTCATGTGTTTATAAATTTTTTAAAATTTTATTTTGAAATTCTAAAAATTCTTTAAATTGACACTAATCCTTAAACCTGTTCGGTCGATCCCAGAAATAACATAGAAGGCTGAGCAATTTGAGTGTTTTGCCAAAAGTCAACGAAATTCGGGGTTTAAAAAGTTACCCTTCGGTCGCTAGCATGCATCTCTGTCTGGTTGGCAACTTAACAGTCGATCTATTTAGTTTTAGTACATGTTTTGCGTTTAGAGAGTAATAAAATATACTTAAACCTAAAACTAAGCTACAGAGAACGATTTGGCTTAGCGGCATCATGAGGCGAAAACAGTATACGGTAATCCTTTCCGCTAGTGCCAAGAGAACCATTTTCCGTGGTTTAAGTTCATTACTTCAAGAATATACTTCCTAAGCGTTCTTTATGATTAGATTAGGTGAACAATATACTTTGAATTATGAGTCAAATTTGGCACTTAACTTTAACTTTGGACCATGAAGCATTTATGCAATTAAGCTACGGTAAATGACGTTTATTGACAAATTGGTGTTTGAGGACTCTACTGTTGTGACCCGAACAAGAAGGTGGCAGTAAAGAGGGGGTCCCCATTTTTTGTCCCAATCAATATGAATCCGTATCCCTAATACGAGGCTTAAGCGGGTAGAGTCCCTAAAGCCTTATTAGAGTCCATAAATGTCAATTATTCATAATTGTAGCGCATAATTGTCTCCAGGACCAAATAAAGTTGAGTACGAAACTTTAAAGCATACTTAGGTTTCAACCTTTTGGTACAAGACAAATGCACAATTCAACGGATAATTGCAATACCCGATATATATGAATAACGAAGAATGACGCGCAGGGCGGGTTAAAAATAAATAACGCTCCATAACCGAATAACAAGGGTGTTCCCTCTGGAGAGGCCAAATAAATATCAGTACCCCCTCTTATTCGGGTCGCTACAGTATCCGTTTACTGGCCCTATTTAGGGGAAAAACTGCTATTGATTAACACCGACAATGAGAACCTTGCTCCGAAATAGGTTTAAGCTCAGGCTTAATTAGGCTTAAGCTTAGGCTTTGGCTTCCACATAGGCGTAGGCTCAGACTTAATCGTGGCTATGAGCCTCAAGTGTCTTGACATCATTTTATAGGTTACATGCCGTTTTTTGTAAGTTTCCTATAAACTGTTTTCTGAAATTTTATCACCGAACCTTAAATCTAACCATAAACAACGCAAAAAAATTTCAATTTCGAATAATATTATTTTAAATCCAAAAAACTTGCGTGGAACTGCGAACCATGGCGCGAGACGATGGAAACCAGAACACCTGTCAAGACAAATTTATACCGTCTATAAAATAGTACTGCGCGTGACCGTAGTCAAGGGGGGGGGCTAGGGTGGCTGATCTCCGCTGAAAAAGCTGTGACCCCCTCAACAAAATTTTTCAACGTTGTTTGTAAGTCAACGAAAACCCTTGCTTGCCCCTCCGTAAAAAATTTTCCGCCACCCTAGCAAGATGAGCTGGCTACAGGCCTGGGGAACACGTTAATTACTTAAGTATAGGTTGTGTCTTTAGGACTATTTGGCTCAGCTAAGCGCTCCTGGAAAAACTATGGCCCTTCTAAAATTTTTTCAACCTTGCTTGTACGTCAACGAAAACCCTTGCACGCCTCTCCTTATGAATTTTTCACCCTCTCTAACAAGGTGAGCTGGCTACGAGCCTGGCACTGCAACTCTGCCTAAACCATTGTCATTGGTTCAGTTTGAGAGTAAAATATAATAAAATATTTATGCAAAAACTGCGAAAACAGTTTGTTTATTTGTGAAAAATTTAGTTATTTTTGTCATATCCATCATATTCCTTAACGGGACCGTGTCCAGAGGTGTAGGAAGCACAGCTCGTTAGTCGTTTATAGGAAAATTTCGACCCCCTTAAAAATGTTGAAATCAGGTTTGTAAGTCATCTACAACCTTTGCACACCCCTCCTAAAAACTTTGACGCCCCTGTAGCATTTGTCGAGCTGGTTACTGGGCTGTGTTCTAAACGTAAACTTTGGTTTAGCTAAATTTTATTTTTATTTCAGAATTGGTAAAAGTTTATAAATTCTAAAACCTAAACCGAACACGAAAATAAATACGTAGCTAGTTAATAATATTTAGAAGACTGAAAAATTTTTTAAGAAGGGGGGCACAGAGTGAGCCATTACCCTCGGGTACCAACGCTCACATGCGGGTAAACGCGGATTGAGTACAGAATTTAAGGCGCGGGTATATCCGCGGGTAAGAATTTTTATCATCCGGGTAAGAAATTCACAGTTTTTACCCGCGCACATTTTTAAGTTTGAAGGTGAAAAACCGACGCTATTGGCGGTTGGTCAGGTGCGGCCAGTGCTTTATTTAGCAGGATTTGAAATTTTGTTGTTTGTAGTAAAATTCATTTGTAAAATTCATTGAAGCTATATGGCAAAACTTCATTATATCGCGAATCACCAGCGATTTTTAAAATACTGGTTTGACTTCAGGCGCGGGTAGAAGGCGGGTCGTGAGTAGATTTTTTGCGATAATATACCCGCGGTGAAAAAATTCTTCTTGTTTGCGTGGGTAAAGCGTGGGTCGGGTAAAAATATTTACCCTCTTCCCACTCTGAACGGTCGTATATTTCGCATATCTTACAACCGAGGTCAAAACAGTCCAGGGAGCTCAAAGTTTATAGAAAGAGTACAACCGCATGCATCACCGTTGACCGCGAGCGTGAAAATTATGGTCAATGTAAAGGACTGGGGCGAAACAGTATTATAAGCCTATTCCTAAGCCTAAGCCTAAGCCCAAGCCCAAGCGTAACAATGGACATATTCCTAAGCATAAGCCTAAGCCAAGCAAAAATTTAGTCTAAAGTTTAAGTTTACTTTCTAGTCCGACAGAAAAACGTTCCGCCCCTGATCTTTAAATGGGCCACAGTTATAAACGTCGTTTCATCAGCATATGGATTTTTACTTCATCTTGAAAAACGTTCAGCT
>JASANG010001720.1:0-11011 GCA_030248215.1 Enoplolaimus lenunculus
CACGTCATTATGACTTTGACTGATACTCAAGATCGAAGGATTCTCACGTCATTATGACTTTGAATGATACTCAAGATCGAGGGATTCTCACGTCATTATGACTTTGAATGATACTCAAGATCGAGGGATTCTCACGTCATTATGACTTTGAATGATACTCAAGATCGAGGGATTCTCACGTCATTATGACTTTGAATGATACTCAAGATCGAGGGATTCTCACGTCATTATGACTTTGAATAATACACAAGATCGAGGGAATCTCACGTCATAATGACTTTGAATGATACTCAAGATCGAGGGATTCTCACGTCATTATGACTTTGAATGATACTCAAGATCGAGGGATTCTCACGTCATTATGACTTTGAATGATACTCAAGATCGAGGGATTCTCACGTCATTATGACTTTGAATGATACTCAAGATCGAGGGATTCTCACGTCATTATGACTTTGAATGATACTCAAGATCGAGGGATTCTCACGTCATTATGACTTTGAATAATACACAAGATCGAGGGATTCTCACGTCATTATGACTTTGAATGATACTCAAGATCGAGGGATTCTCACGTCATTATGACTTTGAATGATACTCAAGATCGAGGGATTATCACGTCATTATGACTTTGAATGATACTCAACATCGAGGGATTCTCACGTCTCGTGGAGATTTTGTACAGCGCATATATATGCTTATATCGAAAACTGTTAGATTTTTTGGCCGTTGTAAACATCAGGGCCGGAACGTTTTTCAGTGAGACTAGAAAAAAGTAACCTTAAGCGTTAGACTATTTTTTGCTTGGCTTAGGCTTAGGCAAAGGGATATGCTTATAATACTGTTCCGCTCCTGTTCTTTACATTGGCCACACCTTTAGGAATATGCTTATTCTTACGCTTAGGTTTAGGCTTAGGCATAGGCTTAGGTTTAGGAATACGCTTATAATACTGTTCCGCTGTTGTTCTTTACATTGGCCGATTCGTCAAATCGGCATGTGGTTTGTTCGCATTCGGTTATGTTGTAAGCAGTAGGCACGGCACCGAGTTGTTACACTGTAAATCAATTTCAGCCGTTGTATCCATCAACCTATACAAGCGCTTACTTGAGTGTCTACGTTAAATGCAATGGGGCGTCAAATTTAGTCGCTGTTATCGTTGTTAACAGTGCAAACAAACGAACACCGCAATTTTACGGCGAACCTTATGAAGTCACAGTTAGTGAGGTAAGTACGAGGACACGACCGAATGTTGGCCCCTGAGAGCCGTCAAAAATTGACTACCGGCTCTGCCTTTGCTGGCATTTTTCGCTTCGCCTATGGTTGCAACCTAGTGAACACGCGAATGTTGGCCCTTGAGAGCCGTCAAAAATTGACCACCGGCTCTGCCATTGCTGGTATTTTTCGCCTATGGTTGCAACCTGGTGAACACGCGAATGTTGGCCCCTGAAAGCCGTCAAAAATTGAGCACCGGCTCTGCCATTGCTGGTATTTTTCGCCTATGGTTGCAACCTGGTGAACACGCGAATGTTGGCCCCTGAGAGCCGTCAAAAATTGACCACCGGCTCTGCCATTGCTGGTATTTTTCGCCTATGGTTGCAACCTGGTGAACACGCGAATGTTGGCCCCTGAGAGCCGTCAAAAATAGACCACCGGCTCTGCAATTGCTGGTATTTTTCGTCTATGGTTGCAACCTGGTGAACACGCGAATGTTGGCCCCTGAGAGCCGTCAAAAATTGACCACCGGCTCTGCCATTGCTGGTATTTTTCGCCTGTGGTTGCAACCTGGTGAACACGGATGTAAAAAAATATAGAATTTATTTTTAAAAGTTTTTTTGTCAGCTTCTAAAGTGGACTGTTTTCTGGTCAGGTAAACTGGAGGAAACCGAATTTTAAACTTAATTTTGAAAAATATAACTGTTGCAGGGTTGTGGGAGGAGGCGATGGGGCACCCGCCCTGCACCGGTCCGAGCTGGCAAAATAATTTTGCCTCATTTGTTTGTTTCGGTCGTTGTTTTGAAAAATGTTACAAAATTTGCGTTCCGCGCATATTAATTTTGCACACCTTTATGGTTGCATTTTTAGCGTGTCAACTCGTTTAGACAGACCTTTGCCTGCACAAAATTTAGCTCAGTTGGACTCAGTTTCACAAGCTGCATCGAATGCTATATAATTTGTCTAACTTTTTAGCAAAAATATTTTACATACCACGGCGGGCTTCGAAAGCTTTATAAATTCAAATTTTTCAAAAATCCAAATTTGAGCGTGAAATGACCAGGGTATGTACGACAAGCTCAAATATGCAAAAATTTTCAAAATCCAACCATCTTTGGGCAAATGCTGGCTCTGGCGATAACGAAAAGACCCAAAGAAACTGGGCATACGCCTTCCTAAAGGTCTTCATTCCACAGCTTCTGGAATTCTGACTTGTAGATTCTAGCTTGTTTGTAGTGTGCCCCCCTGTCTGCGGTCTTTAGCCATCTCACTATGATGCCAGAAGGGGCTAAACACATTTTAGGAAAAACAAACAAGGATTTCAGATGATTTACAAGTCAAATTGAAACGTTTTAGAGCAGAGCTGCGTGCCACTGGCCTTACTTCGATCTACGGTCTTGTCCTGCCTAAACGGAAACTTGTTAAACCAATTGGAATAGATACCGTTTGTCACAGGGGTGGCATTTTTTAAAGTTATACTGTTGGGTCATAGCCAGCTCAACGAGTTTGAGGATCAAAAAATTCAGGTGGGGCAAACCGGCGTTTCACACGACTTAAAAGTGGGTTAAATATTTGCTTGAAGTGCGAAACTTTTAGACAGTTCAGCGCCCCTTTTGCGTCTTTGGACGGGTACGGGACATCAGTAACGAGTGCATAACAGATGCTATTACGACACTTCGTCGCCCGGATACTCGTCGTCGCGACAACTTGTAATCCGAAATTTCGTCGACTCGACAAATTGTCGCCCATCATTATGCTTAGACTTTTTGGCTTAGGTTTAGGATTATGCTTATATCTATTGAGACAGACTTTAGAATACTGTTGTGCTACAAGTTGTCGGGCGACGAAATATCGAATATTCTTATAATACTTGAATTTGTGTAATTATTTAGAGTTTGCCTGTGAGTTCAGAAATAAACGTTCCGGTGACGGCCATTGATTGGGACCCGGCATCTCTGTACGAAGTCACTGTCAATCTCGAAGTACGTTTCAGTGTCGGGCCCATGTATAGAACAGGGCCGAATCGTTTTCCGGAGGGGCTAAAATGGAGTCCGTGTAAGCTTTAGACTAATTTTTTGCTTAGGCTTAGGCTTAGGCTTAGGCTTAGGCTCATCCATACGCTTAGGCTAAGGCTTAGGCTTATGAATATTCTCATCCATACGCTTAGGCTTAGGATTAGGCTTAGGCTTATGAATATTCTCATCCATACGCTTAGGCTTAGGCTTAGGCTTATGAATATTCTCATCCATACGCTTAGGCTTAGGCTTAGGCTTATGAATATTCTCATCCATACGCTTAGGCTTAGGCTTAGGCTTATGAATATTCTCATCCATACGCTTAGGCTTAGGCTTAGGCTTATGAATATTCTCATCCATACACTTAGGCTTAGGCTTAGGCTTATGAATATTCTCATCCATACGCTTAGGCTTAGGCTTAGGCTTATGAATATTCTCATCCATACGCTTAGGCTTAGGCTTAGGCTTATGAATATTCTCATCCATACGCTTAGGCTTAGGCTTAGGCTTATGAATATTCTAATCCATCGCTTAGGCTTAAGCTTAGGCTTATGAATATTCTCATCCATACGCTTAGGCTTAGGCTTAGGCTTATGAATATTCTCATCCACACGCTTAGGCTTAGGCTTAGGATTATGAATATTCTCATCCATACGCTTAGTCTTAGACTTAGGCTTATGAATATTCTCAACCATACGCATAAGCCTAAGCCTAAGCCTAAGCGTATGGATGAGAATATTCATAAGCCTAAGTCTAAGCCTAAGCGTATGGATGAGAATATTCATAAGCCTAAGCCTAAGCCTAAGCTTAGGCTTATGAATATTCTCATCCATACGCTTAGGCTTAGGCTTAGGCTTATGAATATTCTCATCCATACGCTTAGGCTTAGGCTTAGGCTTATGAATATTCTCATCCATACGCTTAGGCTTAGACTTAGGCTTATGAATATTCTCATCCATACGCTTAGGCTTAGGCTTAGGCTTATGAATATTCTCATCCATACGCTTAGGCTTAGGCTTAGGCTTAGGCTTATGAATATTCTCATCCATACGCTTAGGCTTAGGCTTAGGCTTATGAATATTCTCATCCATACGCTTAGGCTTAGGCTTAGGCTTATGAATATTCTCATCCATACGCTTAGGCTTAGGCTTAGGCTTAGGCTTATGAATATTCTCATCCATACGCTTAGGCTTAGGCTTAAGCTTAGGCTTATAAATATTCTCATCCATACGCTTAGGCTTAGGCTTAGGCTTAGGCTTATGAAATATTCTCATCCATACGCTTAGGTTTAGGCTTAGACTTATGAATATTCTCATCCATACGCTTAGGCTTAGGCTTAGGCTTATGAATATTCTCATCCATACGCTTAGGCTTAGGCTTAGGCTTATGAATATTCTCATCCATACGCTTAGGCTTAGGCTTAGGCTTATGAATATTCTCATCCATACGCTTAGGCTTAGGCTTAGGCTTATGAATATTCTCATCCATACGCTTAGGCTTAGGCTTAGGCTTAGGAATATGCTTATACTACTGCTCCGGCCCTGTTCTATACATGCGCCAGTGTCGCGTAATTTAGATTCGGAGCAGCGCTTTTCGCAGCGAAAGGGCCACGGGCCAAATACGAAGTCCTCAGGATGTAATAGTAGAAGAAAGCATGCGAGAATCTAAACGCATTTTATTGCGAAATCCTTATACAACGTTTTGGTGTTAAAAGTCTGGCTTAGGTACGGAATATGGATCGCCCTAGGAAACTTCTGAACCGTTGGTCGTGCAGCCATAAAATGGTACCGTTGGATTCAGCACGTCGAGATCTATAGGATGAAATACATTTTATCAAAATCCAAGGGGCGCGTCCAGATTCCGTACTTCTGCCAAAAGTCTTATAGCGACCGTCGTGTTTTCTCGCCACACTTGCTAGGTACCCAGTGTGAGATATAAGTCAGAATTAGTGCTAACCAGCCTATTTTAATTTTTTTTTAATTTATAGACGGATTGTAATTTTCTCATTTTTTTGTTTAGTCAAATATCAACGACGCTGCTACAACTGAAGCATTTGAACTGGTTACAAGCGAGTCCACAATTCGAGCGATCGAAGAACTTGAAATACCGGCGGATGCTAAAAATCAACTGTGGCTTCCGGTTCAGTTGCCTCGAACTGTTGTGCTCAAATTGTTGAAGTCGCTTGATGCGGATGGCGGAGTTACTCAACACGTCGTTAACGTTTCGGCGTCGGTATGTGAACAGAGTGTACGGTAAATTTCAGAAGGTATTAACTATAGAAACCCCGGGGCCTGGCCGCACATTATTTACCGGGAACTAACGGGTCATTTTTATATACAATTGACTCGGCCGCTGCATCGGGTCCTTGGACCCCGTCCGTGATCGCAGTCCCGGTAAACATCCTGGCTCTGGAGGAGCAACTTTAGCTTTAACATATCGTTTGGGTCAGGAAAAAGACACTACGTGTCCATAGCATAAATGTGAACATTATGGCATGGCGAATAAATGTCAGCAAAACTGACGAAGATTTGATAGATTAAGCTGTGGCATCATCTTACCACCGTAACCTTAAGTTTTATGAACCGTTATATTATTTTGGGTCTAAACAAAGTATAAAAGATAATTAAATTGTCAACCAGACAGTAGTATGGAAACCGGAGATAGTGCCATAAAAATAGGTTCTGCTAAGATATTAATCTAAACCTAAAAGTCAGTCGTGAAGATATGTAAGTTTAAGCCAAATTCAAGCATGCCCGTAGCCAGCTCACCTTGCCAGGCGGGAGCTAAAATTTTCTCAGGAGGTGCATTTAAAGGTTTTCAGTGACTTATAAGCAAGTTTGAAAGTTTTCTAGCGGGGCCAAAAATTTTCCAGGTGGGGCAGAGCCCCACCCTCTGGCCCGCCGCCCTTGGCTACGGGCCGGAATTCAAGACCTAAAAGTTTTGTGCTTTTATTCCCGACCTGATCGGTACATTGCTTCAGGTTATGATTTTCAGGATCGTGAAGGTAATAAGAACCATACATCGCTTGTAATTCATATCAAAGACGTCAATGATATACCTCCAATATTTTCACGCCAAGCATACTCTGGTAGTATTTATCAGGTATAGCTTCATACAAAAATGATTGTTTGAGCTTTAACGCCAAAACCCGAACTTGGCTGGGACCGAGTTCGGGCAAAGCCATATCGATTACTTAATGACTTTGCTTTTACGCGTATTTGTCTCAGAAAGAGATATATCGGTCAAACCGGTGCGACAATGTATAGAACAAGGCCGTAACAGTATCTAAGCCTATACCTAAGCCAAAGCTTAAGCAAAAATAATTAGTTTAAAGCTTAAACTTACTCTACTGTAGTTCAGTGGAAATATGGTCCGCGCCTGATCTTCATATGAGCCAACAGGTGCAAAAGGTTAGGATTTATTAATATTTCAGGACTCTTCCGCTGGAACCATAGTTGATCTAGATCCACCGATATCGGCCATTGATGGTGATACTGGCCTTAACGTTCCTGTACTTTTGGAATTACTATCAGGTGCGTTCAGTATCCTAAACTATTGTCGTTTGTATTATATGGATTCGAAGTATAATTAGTATATGTGGCTTGAGGGTGGTACTATACTTTTGATGACGTCCGGCGCCGGCCGTCACAGCCCGGAACCTTACCAAATGCACGCGTATTGATGTATGGTATAGCATATCAATTTGTGAACAGAAATTTTCGACGTCCGGTGACATCCGGCGCTGCACGATTGGTATAGTGATGCCCTTAATAAGTCCGAGCGCAACGGTTAATGGAATGAATTGAGTTGTGTAAGCATATGAGACATGCTTGTCCGTTATGTGCACATGCAATATAGTGCAGTGCACTGTATTTATGCTAGCTGGCAGCATAGCACATATAGTCGACGAATAATGCAGTTGGAGAAGCCGGCTGTGTGGCGCAGTGTGGCAGAGTGTTTGCTTAAGGATTCGTAGGCTAGGCTGAGAGATCAATCCCCGCTGTGGAGGCGCGCTCTACCTGCACCTTAGTAAAAGGTCTGAAGTCCCGGTTCCTACTTAGACTGACATGTTTTAAAATTCGAACCATGTGATAAATTGAGAATTATTTGTAATTGTCGCATTTTGCTATTACCTCTGTTTTAGTAAAAATTCAATGTACGATTACGGTATTTTAAGTACCGAATTTAAATGTTTAAGACTAAAACTTTGTTGCCTAAAATTCCGAATGTTCGTTTTGCTCTGAAATAAATTTAGAAATTTTAAACCTTTTGCCAACATTTTTTGGAAGTGCAATGCACATAATTTGGTTTGAAACTATTTTAAGCACCGTTTATGACACTGATCAATCTGCGACGTAATGTCGCAGAAAGGTGAAACGGGGTGACCCTCATTGCTATTTTTTCCTGCGTTTTTTTGACATGGTGATCTCTGCTAAAGTGCATTTGCGCGAACACCAATCAATAATAACAATAATAACAATGATAATAATAGTAGTAATACTAATAATAGTAATAATAGTGATGATGATGGTGATAATAATAGTAGTAATGATGATGATGGGATAGTATAATAATAGTAATAATTATAATAATAATAGTAATAATAATAATAATAATAGTAATAATAATGATAATAGTAATAATAATAATAATAGTAATAATAATAATAATAGTAATAATAATAATAGTAATAATAATAATAATTATAGTAATAATAATAATAGTAATAACAATAATAATAATAGTAATTATGATAATAATAGTAGTAATAATAATATTTTGTAAAATTTTAGATTCCAAAGCAGCAGCACATTTTACTTTGACGGACCACGGAATGCTGATTTTAAAAACTCCACTGCCCAGTCGTCCGTCTGAATTTCGCGATCATATTTATTTAAAGATAAAAGTAAGATTTCAGCGTTTCTTTTCGTTCTTTGAAAATTGTACTAATTTTGCAAGATGTACAACATTAAACAACTCGGAAAATAAGTAGAAAATACAAGCGCGAATAAATTTTCTTTATGCTTCAGGTCCGCAAGGACAGAGCACGAAGAGGTGCAACTTCCGTACGGACATTCTTTCCCCGGCATCAAAGTTTACTGCAAACAATGATTTTTGTTTCACGGGTATTTAGTCTGCGTTTTTGAAAATATTCTTGCGCCATCTACGAACAATTCCTAATTGCGAGACTGTAAATTGTTTCCATATATACACATATATACATATAAATTTATATGTACATATATAAATATATATTTATATATAAGTACATATATTTATACATAAATATATATTTATATATGTATATTTTTATATATATATTTATATACACATATATATCAGGGTGCGACCGGATACCAAAAACTAACGGAGTCGGAGCCGGAGCCATATAATCTCTTACCCGGCCGGAGCCGGATAATGAATTCAAGTTTAATACAAGATTACATTTAAATATCAGAACGTAGCTTACAATTATTCCTAACTGTAGCTTAAGGTAGCCAAAGTGTTTACGAGACAAAGTTTAACATCTCACACCGATGCATAACTCTTTAACAACGACCCTATTTATGCTATATATTCTATGAATTTGTAGCGTTGCGTTCAGTTTAATATTTATTTGGCCCATGTTCCGTTAAAGCATCCTATTTTGCGTAGGTACTATAAAACAGAGGATTCTAAGATAAGGAATGAGAGTCGCGGTTTCAGTCTCGGCAAGTCTCGGTATTTGGCAGGTATCGGTTTCTTTAGTCTTGGTGGTTTGAAGCCGACACTAGAAGTCTATGATTTAGCAAATGCTGGTAAACCTGTAAAAAGCAGAAGTTATTGTGACTATTAATTTTGCTTAGATTTAGGCTTATTTACAGACCCATTTTTTACGCTGAAGTTTATGCGGAGTTCACGTTATCACTGGGGCACTCGGGTCACGTTTTGTCTCATGTTGATTCGACATTAACATAAATTTTTGTTACCATCATATGATACGGACAGACAAAAGTCGAATATCATGCGATATATTGCTATACAAAGCACGGATACCCAGGTTATCTGAACATACAACGTTCTAATGTCACATGACACAATCAGACATATTGGTGAATATATGATATTCTAAATTAACAGCATATATGATATGATATTAAGCAATACGGATTTGGAGTATCATATGATATTCCATTATGTAGTTTAAGACGTATCAAGACAATCCTCCAAAATTTGAATATTCCCGCCAAACTTTGAATTTTTCTGCCAAAATTTAAACTTGCCCGCCAAATTTTGAATTTTCCGTTGACTTAAGTAAATACTATGCTTTTCGAACAAAACAGGTAAACGCCAAATGTGAGCCATTGTCATAACAAAAATGTAATAGTTTTGATTTACATTAATATGAAGGCACCACGAATCTGCAATTTCAGTTGGACCAAGGATTTTATACCTGAACGATTAATTCGTAATCATTTCGTCAACGACTTAAGTATTTACTTAACATAAGTCTGCTTTTAAAAACGACAAAATGGCTAAGTAATTGTTTTGCACGTACTTAAGTACCAAGTGATACTTAAGTAGGGTTTCAGAAACCCAGCCAGTGACACACAATGTAGGGAATATATGATAGTGAAAGACAAAACGTGACCGATACGTGATGTCAGCAGACAACAACTGTTTTTGGAATATCATACTGGGTTACATAGCAGACAAAATTTTACCCAATATATAGAACGGGAGAAAACGTGTCCCAGCTGCACCATTTATAACGTCAACTCCGCATTAGGCTTAGCCTTAGGAACAATAGTAGTATACTTCGATATATTCTGTTACATTCTTAGTAGAAACAGTTGCCATCGACACATGGTTTTCCAGCGTTATTAAATGTTGCAAGAAAAGACTTTTAACTTACGCTGTCACATTCAAACATTCATATTACATGTGTGACATATAAAATATGTAAAAGTAAGTAAATCAGTTCGATGGTAACTGGCATAAATACGCATGATGGTGTAAATTTTTTTAAAGTTTTTAAAAATATCCGGCAAGTTAAAATACCGGAGCAAGCCGGATGTCATTTTTGGCCGAAACCGGAACCGGATCCTGATATCCGGTTGCACCCTGATATATATGTATATGTATATATGTGTATCTACAATGTTATGCCAAAAACAGAAATATTTTACTTTAGGCAATCGAAAACACAACTCAGCATGCGTTATCTTCGACTGCGGATGTAGTAGTTAGCGTGATTCGGAACACGTCTTCAGTCGAAGCGAATTGCGATCCACCCCAACTTTCGCAATGCTTTTATAATCTCGCGGTGCCTGAAAATTCACCTCCAGGAAGCGTTGTTGCAGTTGTTTTGGCAAAACCAACGGTAATCATGTGTAATTTCCCAAGAGCAACATTTCCTGGATAATATTCAAATTTCACAAAATCTCAGTTGTGCCAGCATTAATAGCCAACGTTAAATTATTATGTCAAACTAAAATTTACATATCAAAATTACTCTTATTTTTTAAAAATCCACGGCTTACCTTTAAACTCGGTATGTTCCTCTGCATAAAGTTGAACTTAAAAGCTGCATTCTAGATGTGCATCTTGATCACCAATTGGAAAATTTTAAACCAGCCGATCCAAAACTTCGAAATTTAGCAACATTAAATACTTTAAACCAGCCAATTGAAAACTTCGGAAATTTAGCAACATTAAGAATTTAAACCAGCCAATTGAAAACTTCGAAATTCACAACATTAAGAAATTAAACCAGCGTATCTAGACGGTATGAGTTGAAGAA
>JASANG010001047.1:0-10968 GCA_030248215.1 Enoplolaimus lenunculus
CTGGATGGCTCCGACAAAATTTAGAAACGATTTTTCAACTGAGAGGGCATTTTGGCTGCGCAAAGTAGCAAGCTCTTTCTTAAGACGATCAATTTCTTACTTAGAATCGCATCCAGAATTAACAGCTTTTGTATCATTAGATACTAGAGTAGTAGCTACAACGGCTTTGTCAGGCGGGACTGGTGATAAACTTGGTAAATTGGGATATTAGGCCGCGCAGGGCGATTAAAGTTCGATGCCGGAAAATTTGGTCGATAAGTCGACCGTCCAAAATTATTTTTGAGTTTGGATTCTGTTATTCGAGAAAAACTTCCGTTACGTAACAAACATGCCATCGCTAAATGTCCAACTTTCCCACAATTATAACACTTCGGACCGCGAGGGAAAATTTTCGAGACAAAATCGGGACGTGGATTTTGAAAGTTTCGATTTGGTGGGCCCCTATTTGGTGGACCTCGGTATCCGTTAGAAGGTTGGGGTCTGTACCGTGGCTCAGGATGCCTAAAGGTGTTTCTGCGCATGTTCTGTATAAGCTGCTTTTGATTATTTGCCAGCAGCTGGACTCCCCGAGCAAGCGTATGCAAAGTCTGCTTTGGTGCAGGCACAGACATGTTCAAAGGATCAACACCTGTCGGTTTTCCACAGAGTAAAGACTGCATATCCAGGCGCTGAGCTAAGTCCTCCGCTTCCATAAGCGTTTTTGGCATATCCCGAAAAACTTCTAGCTTAGCTTCAGTTGGAAGTAAACCGCCAAAAATCTATGTATAACTCTGCGGTCAAACGAGGCGTGGTCCAAATTAGGATAAACACTTTTACAAGCATTCTTAATAGCCTTTAAATAAGCCGCGACACTTTCACCAGGCAGCTGATGTCGCTGCTCAAGCGCTGCTTCATGGTACATAGTCCACTCAGGGGTGGTCAATTGGGCCTCTAAAGCCGGTACTAAATCAGTAAAACGGCGCTTAGATTGTTCAGGTACACGCTCATATGCATCTTTAGCACGATCTTTTAAATAGGCAGGCAACACCTTAAGTTTCATGTCATCATCGATTAAACGGGCATTACAATAAGTATTGAAAGTATCAATCCAACTTTTAAAATCAGACCCGGTTAAATCTCCCCGAAAAAATGTAATTGATAAATCAGGTTCAGTACCCAATCTTACACGTTGGGATATTAAATCAAAATCGTCACTTAATCCTCTCAAGCCATCATCTACGCGATTAGCAAGATCTTTCACAACAGCATCTAGCTGCGCTATGTTCCTAGTTATATTTTCCATGTTTGGGTTTTGTAACACAAGGTGAGAGTTACTATCGAGGGGTTCAGAAAATTCAGAATCGTCGTCGCTGGATTCTAAGACACCAGTACTGCGTAATTTGTATCGAGCCGTTATTTTTGCAAAACATGTAACACAGCGAACACAGAAATTCAAATCGGTCGGCACTCCGGAGAACGACTGCCTAACTAAGTTCGAAGGTTACCAAAGCAAACACAAACGACTAATTCTCTTACAATAAAATGACACGGGGCGCCTACTGAATCAAATCAAGTTGATAACCCCACGCCCAAAATAGACTCCGTACACAATATTCAGAAAACTCCGTATAGCACAGATCGTGCTAACGCAAAATTCGCTACGTACCACTGACGCCCCAAATTAAAATAAAGTGTAAGATTTTGACTCCTTTACAGGTGCAGTTCAATTAAATTGCTAAACAATGACTTCGTAACTCTTTCCAGAAATAAAACAAGAATTTAATAACTACGGCTTCCTTACGGAGCAAAGTCGTAGATGCGCGCAGTCTGCTATAAATTACCAAGTAAAGTACCTAACCTTACTACAATTGTCACACCAGCAAAATTTTTTATACCAAAATTTAACTTAAGCAGGCAGAAAATTTCTCGCCTACTACCGGCCGCTAAATATCGTCTAAAATCTTCTGTGCGCACTATCCGATAAGTATTCTCTAAGTGCGACTTCACGCGCAAACCTTATAAGCAATCAAAAAACCTAGGGTAAGTGAAACCAATCAGTATAAATCTCCAGTCGCACACGTCGCAAAAAATCGGGCAGCGATTTGCTCCCGTACAACTCTGAGCCCTCATCCTAACCTGCTCTACTCTTATATATTCGTGAACCGAAAGGTTAGCTGAATTCTAAGAATTTTATATTACATTTTTAACATTCCTCCAAAATTCTGGAAAACTAATAAATTTTACTTAACGACAGTTTTTTCTTACATATTTCAACTTAAAAATTTTGTTAAAATCTAACAAAAAGCTGTTTTGTCTAAAAAATTTAGTTTTTAGATGAAAATTTAAACTTTTAAATCGGTTCAAAATTTTAAAGTGTGTTGTTTTGACCCAAGTAATTTATTTTAAAAACAAAATTGATCTTTCAAATCGCATAAAAAGTAAAAAATCCACTATTTTGACGAAAATCCGTAATTTTCAAAACAAAATTTTAGCTAAAAATTTACAAAAATTTACTTAAAAACTAAGTTTTGACCAGTATCTATAAATTTCAAAACAAATTTTATTTCTTAAATTAAAATTTTAAAATAATTCTAATATTTTGTCTTCAACATAAAATTTGCAATCGTTTTAATTCTAGGAACTAAGGCTACCAAAATTTCCAAAACGGGTACAAAGACATTTTCTCATATCACCTGCTTAAAAAACTATGTGATGCGCTCTATAAATTACAATACTACCGTGAACCGATGTGAATAATACCGCCTGGAAACAAAAAATTACAATGTATTTGCGCTGCCTATCTCTTACACAATTTAGCCTAATCCACTTTTACATATGTATAGATATTAGATAGATTACAAAGCTTCAACTTTGCTGACAAGAACACTCTTTCAATATATTCACCAAAAAATATGTCGCATACATTATTAGCAAAAGCATGCGGGACAACGTAAATTTCAATGCATACATGTTGCACATATGCCGGCTAGTTCAGTCAAGGCAACACATTAGCAGGAAAGAACAACAACAGCAACATTTTAAACAACAACAACAACCATAATAATAATCATAATAATTACAACAACAACAACAACAAGTTTTACACATGATAAATACACACTACGCACACACAGCACTACAGAGTAATAGGTATACAAAAACTTTTTTAATTTCGAAAAGGGGGCATTTTTCAGAATTTCAGCTATCCCCCACACTACAACTTTATGACAATTTTCCAAAGTTTGTTTGCAATAATTTCTCAAAATGAATGCTCGACGGCAAATTTTTGACGACACTTTAAAGATTATTCTTAAATGTTACAAATTGAACATCATTTTTATAACCTAATTTATTTCACTCCTGGGTTCGACTTAAAGTTTCAGCATACACATTACATATTATTGTTGAATCTGAAGATCCAACATCATTTTAGCTATGTTGTTTTGTTTCACCTACGCCTTCTCCAAAATTTGTTGATCAACCGCTGTAGATTTGATATTTTTAGCTCCATGTTGAACCGTGTATCAGACATTAATATTTACCACTGATTTACCCTGATTTTTGCACCGATTGCCATGACACCGGGTTCCATGCGCCACTGCTTGTGTCTGCAATCCACGTTTGTGTTTTTCCTGCCGGTCGCTCCTTGATTTGATGCCTGGTCGCCTGAAGCAGTTGTCGTTGTTTGGTGTCAGTAAAATTGAACGATGGAAAGTTCCATTCGCGTCGATTATAAAACGAACTTGAGCAATCATCATCATCATCATCGGCGTCATCGTCTGAACTGACAGAAACAATGTAACATATTTTCCATATTACCAGTAAAAAAGGGTATCGGATATTTAGCCCGTGTCAATTTAAAAGGGTACCATTTTTTCGCGGTCCACTAGTGGAGTAAGCTTGATTTTAATACCAATTTTTTGTTTTCTTTACGTTTTATTACGCTTAAAAAGCGGATCATTAGAGAGGCGGATAGAGAGCGCCTGTTCAGAAAGTTTCTCATGATAAAATGGTACCATTTTATCACGAGAACTTTTCTGAACGGGCACGCTCTTATCCGCCTCTGTAATGATCCGCCTTATAAGCGTAATAAAACGTAAACAAAACAAAAAATTGGCATTAAAATCAAGCTTACTCCACTAGTGGACCGCGAAAAAATGGTACGGTAAGGCCTTTACCTTGAAAATATATACTTTTTGTGCCACCGAAATTGTGTATAGTTTATTCTTGCTCGATCCGATCGCTAAGCCTTTTCGCAATATATTACCTCGTCGGTCAGAGAATTCGGGAACCGTCACTGTTAGGCATAGACTCAGGAGCATAATTTTACTAGCTGTTACGCCACTCAAAGTATTACTTGCCTTATATTTTTGTACTCGGATATTAGCAATTAATAAAATTCCCATTTCAGATATCCGGAATCTAATTTTCTGTTTTTCTTTCCATACCTAACTTTTTACCGTTTAGAACGAAGTCCTTGTAGGTGGCTATGCCACACTTAAACCTATTTCAAACTAAAAACTAAAATATAAAATAAAACCTTATATTAAAACCACACCTTAAGGGAGTCCCTGGCTCCACCTAGTCTCTCTTAGAACTTAAGTTAGGCTTAGGCGTTGCTACAAGGCGTAGAAATTGGTAAATCGATGCTATGGCGGCTGTGTCCGCAATGTTGAACTTACCTGGGCCCTGCGTGGCCATAGAACGTCGTTGATTAATGGTGCATATCGTGCTGGCCTAATCTGCGCTTAACGACATAGCTAGGCTATGTCAGCACCAAAAATGGTGCTTTATATTGAGTGTCTCCGGCATGGTTGTTGTTGTTGTTGTAGTTCCGGTTGTGTGGCTCTCGACCTCGACCGCATTGCGGACACCCAATTGTGGGTGTCGGCAAAAATGCAAATGAGGTCGAGATGCCGATATGGGTAGCCAGGACCGGAATCAGTTTGATTATTGGATTTGGTGGTATCGGTTGGTTGCATTTTACAGTTACTTGCGAACAAAGGCTTACGTTATTTTCTTTAATTTCGGGTTTTGCGTTGGTGCTAGAAGTTTCATAAGTAAGGTCAAGTAGATTTAATTTAAGAATAGTCACGGTGGCTTAACATGTGAAGGAAATCAGGCATTACGGATTTTATTGGTGTTGCGCAGGGCGCAGAATTTACCCAGTATCGGATACTGGTGTTATGTGTTAAAAGGGGAACTTGGAGTATTAAAGGAAACCTGGGGAAAAGTAGTTTAGTAAATCTAACGGGGTTAGATTTATTATTCTACAACGGTTGGGCCAAATCTAACGGGGTTAGATTGGTCGGAAATTTGGTGTAACTCTAACGGGGTTAGAGTACACGGTTTAACGGGGTGTAATTCTAACGGGGTTAGAATTGCACGGATTCTGGAAAAACGGCAAAAGTATTTGGTACGGTAAAGCCAGTGGCTGGATTAAATCAGATTCAGACGTCGGCGTTAAGGATTCCGGCTCGGGTTACCAGTTAAATTACATAACCTGTGATTTGCTGGCCTTAAATTTGGGTATTTTGTGTCTTACGGTTCGGGTACCAGTAAATTGCATAACCTGTGATTTGCTGGCCTTAAATTTGGGTATTTTGTGTCCCACAGGTCGCGGGTACCAGTTAAATTACATAACCTGTGATTTGCTGGCCTTAAATTTGGGTATTTTGTGTGTCATACGGGTTGCGGGTTGGGATTTATAATAAACATTTACCGGCCGCGTTTTACTAAATCAGAGCGAATAGCATACATCGAGAAAAGAACTATACAGGCGATACAGGATACAGGCTTAAGTTTAAATCACGAACTTCCCCCCCTGCCTTCTTTGCCTTTCTTGCTGTTCGATGTCTAACTGTACGCGCACATTATAATAAACTACGTAAATAATTTCGCTCAACCCGCCCGATGACCGAGAAGTACCTTCAAATCCAGGAGGATAATCAAACTGATTCCGGTCCTGGCTACCCATATCGGCATCTCGACCTCATTTGCATTTTTGCCGACACCCACAATTGGGTGTCCGCAATGCGGTCGAGGTCGAGAGCCACACAACCGGAACTACAACAACAACAACAACCATGCCGGAGACACTCAATATAAAGCACCATTTTTGGTGCTGACATAGCCTAGCTATGTCGTTAAGCGCAGATTAGGCCAGCAACAATATGCAACATTAATCAATACCGTTCTATGGCCACGCAGGGCCCCAGGTAAGTTTAACATTGCGGACACAGCCGCCATAGCATAGATTTACCAATTTCTACGCCTTGTAGCAACGCCTAAGCCTAACTTAAGTTCTAAGAGAGACTAGGTGGAGCCAGGGACTCTCCTTAAGGTGTGGTTTTGATATAGGGTTTTATTTTTATGTTTTAGTTTTTATGTTTGAAATAGGTTTAAGTGTGGCACAGCCACCTACATCCCCCCCCCCCCCCCCCCCCCCCCCCCCCCCCCCCCCCCCCCCCCCCCCCCCCCCCCCCCCCCCCCCGCCCCCCCCCCCCCCCCCCCCCCCCCCCCCCCCCCCCCCCCCCCCCCCCCCCCCCAACCCCCCCCCCCCCAACCCCCCCCCCCCCCCCCCCCCCCCCCCCCCGCCCCCCCCCCCCACCCCCCCCCCCCCCCCCCCCCCCCCCCCCCGCCCCCCCCCCCCCCCAAACCCCCCCCCCCCCCCCCCCCCCCCCCCCCCCCCCGCTCCCCCCCCCCCCACCCCCCCCCCCCATCCAACAACCCACACCCCACCCCCCCCCCCCCCCCCCCCCCCCCCCCCCCCCCCCCCCCCCCCCCCCCCCCCCCCCCCCCCTGTTGTTGTTGTTGTAATTATTATGATTATTATTATTGTTGTTGTTGTTGTTTAAAATGTTGCTGTTGTTGTTCTTTCCTGCTAATGTGTTGCCTTGACTGAACTAGCCGGCATATGTGCAACATGTATGCATTGAAATTTACGTTGTCCCGCATGCTTTTGCTAATAATGTATGCGACATATTTTTTGGTGAATATATTGAAAGAGTGTTCTTGTCAGCAAAGTTGAAGTCTTTGTTATCTATTGAATATCTATACATATGTAAAAGTGGATTAGGCTAAATTGTGTAAGAGATAGGCAGCGCAAATACATTGTAATTTTTCGTTTCCAGGCGGTATTATTCACATCGGTTCACGGTAGTATATTAATTTATAGAGCGCATCACATAGTTTTTTAAAGCAGGTGATATGAGAAAATGTCTTTGTACCCGTTTTGGAAATTTTGGTAGCCTTAGTTCCTAGAATTAAAACGATTGCAAATTTTATGTTGAAGACAAAATATTAGAATTATTTTAAAATTTTAATTTAAAAAATAAAATTTGTTTTGAAATTTATAGATACTGGTCAAAACTTAGTTTTTAAGTAAATTTTTGTAAATTTTTAGCTAAAATTTTGTTTTGAAAATTACGGATTTTCGTCAAAATAGTGGATTTTTTACTTTTTATGCGATTTGAAAGATCAATTTTGTTTTTAAAATAAATTACTTGGGTCAAAACAACACATTTTAAAATTTTGAACCCATTTAAAAGTTTTAATTTTTATCTAAAAACTAAATTTTTTAGACAAAACAGCTTTTTGTTAGATTTTAACAAAATTTTTAAGTTGAAATATGTAAGAAAAAACTGTCGTTAAGTAAAATTTATTAGTTTTCCAGAATTTTGGAGGAATGTTAAAAATGTAATATAAAATTCTTAGAATTCAGCTAACCTTTCGGTTCACGAAATATAAGAGTAGAGCAGGTTAGGATGAGGGCTCAGAGTTGTACAGGAGCAAATCGCTGCCCGATTTTTTGCGACGTGTGCGACTGGAGATTTATACTGATTGGTTTCACTTACCCTAGGTTTTTTGATTGCTTATAAGGTTTGCGCGTGAAGTCGCACTTAGAAAATACTTATCGGATAGTGTGCACAGAAGATTTTTTAGACGATATTTAGCGGCCGGTAGTAAGGCGAGAAACTTTCTGCCTGCTTAAGTTAAATTTTGGTATGAAAAAATTTTGCTGGTGTGACAATTGTAGTAAGGTTAGGTACTTTACTTGGTAATTTATAGCAGACTGCGCAGCTATTTACGACTTTGCTCCGTAAGGAAGCCGTAGTTATTTTAATTCTTGTTTTATTTCTAGAAAAAGTTACGAAGTCATTGTTTAGCAATTTAATTGAACTGCACCTGTAAAGGAGTCAAAATCTTACACTTTATTTTAATTTGGGGCGTCAATGGTACGTAGCGATTTTTGCGTTAGCACGATCTGTGCTATACGGAATTTTACTGAATATTGTGTGCGGAGTCTATTTTGGGCGTGGGGTTATCAACTTGATTTGATTGCAGTAGGCGCCCCATGTCATTTCCTATTGTCAGAGAATTAGTCGTTTGTGTTTGCTTTGGTAACCTTCGAACTTAGTTAGGCAGTCGTTATTTAAGCTACTGCCGACCGGAATCGAATTTCTGTGTTCGCTGTGTTACATGTTTTGCAAAAATAACAGTACGATCCAAAGTACGCAGTATTGGTGTCTTAGAATCCAGCGCACGACGCATTTGAATTTTCTGAACCCCTCGATAGTAACTCTCACCTTGTGTTACAAAACCCAAACATGGAAAATATAACTAGGAACATAGCGCAGCTAGATGCTGTTGTGAAAGATCTTGCTAATCGCGTAGATGATGGCTTGAGAGGATTAAGTGACGATTTTGATTTAATATCCCAACGTGTAAGATTGGGTACTGAACCTGATTTATCAATTACATTTTTTCGGGGAGATTTAACCGGGTCTGATTTTAAAAGTTGGATTGATACTTTCAATACTTATTGTAATGCCCGTTTAATCGATGATGACATGAAACTTAAGGTGTTGCCTGCCTATTTAAAAGATCGTGCTAAAGATGCATATGAGCGTGTACCTGAACAATCTAAGCGCCGTTTTACTGATTTAGTACCGGCTTTAGAGGCCCAATTGATCACCCCTGAGTGGACTATGTACCATGAAGCAGCGCTTGAGCAGCGACATCAGCTGCCTGGTGAAAGTGTCGCGGCTTATTTAAAGGCTATTAAGAATGCTTGTAAAAGTGTTTATCCTAATTTGGACCACGCCTCGTTTGACCGCAGAGTTATACATAGATTTTTTGGCGGTTTACTTCCAACTGAAGCTAAGCTAGAAGTTTTTCGGGATATGCCAAAAACGCTTAAGGAAGCGGAGGACTTAGCTCAGCGCCTGGATATGCAGTCTTTACTCTGTGGAAAACCGACAGGTGTTGATCCTTTGAACATGTCTGTGCCTGCACCAAAGCAGACTTTGCATACGCTTGCTCGGGGAGTCCAGCTGCTGGCAAATAATCAAAAGCAGCTTATACAGAACATGCGCAGAAACACCTTTAGGAATCCTGAGCAACGGAACAGACCCCAACCTTCTAACGGATACCGAGGTCCACCAAATAGGGGCCCACCAAATAGAAACTTTCAAAATCCACGTCCCGATTTGTCTCGAAAATTTTCCCCTCGCGGTCCGAAGTGTTATAATTGTGGGAAAGTTGGACATTTAGCGATGGCATGTTTGTTACGTAACGGAAGTTTTTCTCGGAATAACAGACTCCAAACTCAAAATAATTTTGGACGGTCGACTTATCGACCAAATTTTCCGGCATCGAACTTTAATCGCCCTGCGCGGCCTAATATCCCAAATTTACCAACTTTATCACCAGTCCCGCCTGACAAAGCCGTTGTAGCTACTACTCTAGTATCTAATGATACAAAAGCTGTTAATTCTGGATGCGATTCTAAGCAAGAAATTGATCGTCTTAAGAAAGAGCTTGCTACTTTGCGCAGTCAAAATGCCCTCTTAGTGGAAAAATCGTTTCCCAATTTTGTCGGAGCCATCCAGGCCACACATCACGTTGCTAAATTTACCCAAACTGAACCTGCTTCTTTAAATTTGAATGAAGCTGTTACAGATAAACCACCGGTTCGAAGTAACTGTCCCAGACGATCAAGTAGGTGCAAAGTTTTTCCACTTAAGCCATGGAATGTTTTACTTTGTTGTGTGATTGCACTCATATTTAGTTTAACGGGTCGCGTTGATTCTAGTTTAACGCAAACATTACATCAATTACAACCTAAAATTTTTCCTTCTGTTGGGGTTTGGCTTATACCTGAGGGCCTAGTGTTAACCGCAAGTGAATCTATTTACCTGCCTGTAGTTGTGCATGCTGGACAAAACCGAATTAAGCCATGCTCTCCTCTTGTTTTTCAAGGTGGTACACCTACTTTTTGTAATTGCACTGGTCAACAGCGTTTATTTAGCATGATTAAGAGACAGGCACTTTCGGATTTGGCTAATAACTACGAGGATACCGTAGACCCTGGGTTTTATGAAGAGCTAATGAGGGATATCTGTGAGAAAAAGCCATTCACTTGTTGTTTTGTTACTACGGGTCGTAATCGCCGCTTTGTCCCCCTACTGTTGACTGGGTTGACTTCGATCATGGGCACCGGACTTGGAATTGCCAATAGTATTAAGTTGTCACATTTGGAACCAAAAATTTTGGCCCTCCAGAAAAGTGTTCGACTTTTGAATGACGAAATCACTGAAAATTCGGAGGCAATTCATAAACTGAATATTAACCAACAGCGAGTTTTCGCAATAACCCATGAGATACAGAAATATGTAGAACAAACCCGAATTACAATGACCTGCAGTTTAACAGAATCAGTAATGATTTCGCATTTTATTTCTCAATCAAATCAGTTTATTAATGGAGTACGTAAAGTAGTGGATGCATTAGTCCTTGCAAGTGATAGCGGTCGCTTATCTGTCGCAATTATGTCTGCGTCTCAAATTAAGAAACTTGTTAAACAGGAGCCAACATTGCGAAATTCAGTATACATACATGATCCCGGATTATTCTACCACTTTGTTAAGGTCTATCCCGTGCTGCTAGATATTCGAGGAACAAAATTTGGAATAATTTTGGAAATCC
>JASANG010000618.1:0-10955 GCA_030248215.1 Enoplolaimus lenunculus
TAGGTTTAGGCTTAGCAATAAGCTATGCTGTTCCGCCCCTGTTCTTTACAATGGCCCACGCTTGTAGCCAGGAGGGGGTAGTCAAGTAGACCCCCAATCTACGAAATAAGAAACGTTTTTTGACTGTAAGAAAAGATTATTTAATATTTATCAAATTACGTCCGGCTACTTGCTTGCTTCGCTCGCTAGGGTTTTTGTCGTTTCACCCGCATGTAAAGGCGAATTCAGCGATAAACTCACCCTGTCAAACACACAAAACTTACCGTTTTGTTGTCAACCTTTCCGCTCGTTTCGCTGGTGAATTGTTCCGCCCTCGAACTATAAGCGGGCTGGTTCACGGGCAAAGTAATTTTGCGCGGATATACTCGCTGATAATCAATAAAATTTTGGGGCCCATGTAAAGATCAGGGGCGGAACGTTTTTCTGTGGGACTGCAATAGAGTAAGCTTATGGTTTAGACTAATTTTTTTGCTTGGCTTAGGCTTAGGCTTAGGAATATGCTCATTCTTATTACGCTTAGGCTTAGGCTTAGGCTTAGGAATATGCTCATTCTTATTACGCTTAGGCTTAGGCTTAGGCTTAGGAATATTCTCATTCTTATTACGCTTAGGCTTAGGCTTAGGCTTAGGAATATGCTCATTCTTATTACGCTTAGGCTTAGGCATAGTCTTAGGCTTAGGAATATGCTCATTCTTATTACGCTTAGGCTTAGGCTTAGGCTTAGGAATATGCTCATTTATATTGCGCTTAGGCTTAGGCTTAGGCTTAAGAATATGCTCAAAATACTGTTCCGTACCTGTTCTTTACATTGGTAAATTTCGGCAACCGCTGGCCGGTTCAGAAAATCTTTACCCACTTATAATCTCTGCATGTAATTATTATTGAATGGCTAATAAATAAATATTTCTACTGCGCCACAGTACAATGAGCTGAAAGGCAAAATGTCAGCAGCACAGTCGGCTTAAAACACCATTTAGATTTACTGATGCTAAGCTTTCAATCAGCAGCGGTCACTGGCTCGACGCTTTTCCGTGCTACGAAGTTTGCCAAAATAAACTAAGTTCAGTAAAATGAATAATCAGAAGTTGTCGTATAGATATTTTTTTGTTTTTAACCTTTCTTGCTTTACAACCTACACGCAAAATTAATTATATTTGTGATATTTAAGAACAAATTTCTTACATTTAAGAAATATAATTATAGCAAGGTGCAATTCAAAAGTATTTCAATTATTTCAACAAAAAACTTCTCAAAAAAGGCTCTTAATAAAAGTTTGAAAAGTATTGTATAAGAAAGAAATATATAAACGTTTTCCCGTTATTTGTTAGAAACATTGTCTTAAATATCACAAAAAAATTTCAGTTTTGTCATTGACAATACGGTTCTGAATCAATTCAGAAATACTTTTTTTGTGTATGGAATAAGATACATAGTTTATTTCTGTTTAGGGTTACAGTATGCTTTCATTGACGTCCGGCGCCGTCCGACACCCGTACGGGGCCGTCCGTCGCAGTTCGTCGCCGTCCGGCGAAGTCAATAACCGTACGTCACTGTGAGGCATCGTACCTGAATTACGCACGTAAGATACCGTAATTATATCTAAAAACAATTTTCGGCGGCCATTATTAATTTTGGGGACAGTAAAACGTTACCTAAATGCCTGTAAAGCTTAGCTTAAGAATAAAGCCTAAACCGAAGCCGAAGCATAAAAGATATAAAGAACTGAGATGAATCAATTAAAGCGTAAGCTTACTCAAATCGTGGTATTGGGTCCTCGTTTGGTGCTACGCTTATTTGTTACGAAATCTCAGCAATTCTGTCCTCAAAATTTTGCCAAAAGTTAAAACGAAACGCGCCAAACAGATATATTTTTCAAAACTGCGCAAATTTTCACTACTGAATTTGCCGAAATCTCTGGCAAAATTTCTACGAGAGCCGGAGCCGGAGGTCAAGTTTTTGCCGAAGCCACAAGTCAATTTTCTGCCGAAGCCGGAGGTCAACTTTCTGCCGAACCGGAGCTGGCGGTCAATTTTGTGTCGCAGCGAAAGCCGGGGACAGACGTCTGGTTGTATCCTGATTTTTGCATATAGCAAACTTCTTCCGAATTATAAATAATCTAGGTTATCGCGCTTTAAACAGATAGACAAAAATACCGGATATAAAGTCTTACATCCGGTTTATATCCGGCTCGCTCTGCTGTTTTCATGAACCGGAAATACCGTTCGGTATTTTCGTAAAAAAATTTCAAATTTTAAAAATTAATTATATTTTCAGAAAACGAAACAGCGAAAAACGCATCACCATACCAACACAACGACAATAATGAACCCATCAGCTGTTGACAATAGCTTATCTCGCTTCTACGCCAGCGATTGCAACGCGTTCAGCATAACAGCCGATCTGCCTATGTACAATTTGTTCGTTGATGAGCCAGCAATTGTTGCAACCTATTTTGACTGCGAAAATCCACCAAAATCGCTTCGAAGCGGTTCAAAATTGCACCAAAATAAATGGTTAAATCCAGGAGCTGTTGATAAATATTCACGAATAATGTTTCCAGTGTCGTTCGCAGTTTTCAACGCTGTCTACTGGATTGTCTATATGAAAGTCAGTTTGGCGCAAGCTGAATGGCAGTCGGATGAAATTGAAGCCATTTCGGACTGATTAATAAAATCCGAAGAGTGCATGATACAATAGTGTGCAACTCTTGGCGTTCCGCATGGTATAAAATGTGCCACCGGGCGTTGCGTTTTTGGCTGACCATCCCTTTGAATGTTTGGAGGAGGGTCGTTGCCAAATGCAATAACCCTAAATTAAATTATAAGAGGATCATTTATGTTGGCGAATACATAAAGTGTCATGGTTTGCATAGGTTGTACACCTTCTAAATAAAGAGCGGTAGGCCAAAAACGCAACGCGTGCCAAGTACATTTTTTCTACACAGAATGTACCCAGCTGCACACTGTTGTTAAAGTTTGCATCATCCACTCTTGATAATACTAATAGTTTATAATCATTATTTATAACAAGTGTGTGCAACTGTGTACATTCTGTGTTTATACAAGAATGTACCCGGTCCGCGTTGCGTTTTTGCCCTACCACCCTTTATTTAGGGTTTTGACAATTTGTTCAATTTTACACGTTGAAATATTGCAGTTGTAAACTAACTCCGTTTGTAATTTTGAAAGCATGCGGATTCTACATTTCAAACATCAATACCCCCCTCTAAACAAGGGAGGGGTTGGCCGCCAAAAAGACAACGCCCGGTGGTACACAAATTTCGGTAGTTGTACACTCTTGTTAGAGTGATCATCAACTCTTAATACCGATTTGGGAATTTTAAGCAGCGTTTTACTATACCACAGCTGACCTTTTTAGTGTTTCTCCACACGGCCAATGTTACTTTAAGGGGCTTAACAGTGGATTAAGCGTATTCCTAAGCCGAAGCCTAAGCCTAAAGCAGAAAAATGTAATCTAAAATCTAAACCCACTCCTTTATAGACCAACCAAAAACCTGGACGCCCCTTAAAGTAACCATACAAAAAAGCGTTTTTGAAAGATGCTGTTTGAAACAAGAAAAACGTTTAAAATAACGTTGTATTAATGATAATGACACTATTTTAAACGCAAGAGTTTTAATTTGTCAACATTCTATTAATATTTCATTTTGACTAAAAAATTTAAACGCTGGCGCTGCGCGTTTTGAAGTTTCTTATTATTCAAAGCAAAAAGCTAACAATAATTGGACCGTGTAAAGATCAGTGGCGGAACGTTTTTTATGTCGGACTGCAATAGAGTAAGCTTAAGTTTTTGACTAATTTTTTGCTTAGGTTAAGGCTTCGATACAAGCTCATTCGTACGCTCTACGCTTAGGAATATGCTTATACTACTGCAGCGGCCCTGTTCGATACATTGGCCAATTTTTACAAGAATTTATAGCCGTGTGGTAACATTTTTGAACTACAAGCGAAACTTGGTTGAAATGACATGCAATGAAAGACACCTAATCTGGCAAAATATTCGCTGTTTTATTTTTTTTTGCTTTTCTGAATAAGTTCAGAAATACTTTTTTGTGAGTATTTCACTGTAAATTTTAGTGAGTTGATTTTAACTCAGAATGATTTGAATCACTCAGTGTGAGTTAGGACAATCAGAACTCATAATTCAGAATCTAAACCTGCTCTTTTATAGACCCACCAGAAACCTGGACGACCCTTAAAGTAATCACCATACAAAAAAGCGGTTTGAAAGATGCCGTTTGAAACATGAAAAACGTTTAAAATAACGTTGTATTAATGATAATGACACTATTTTAAACGCAGGTTTTTTGATCTTATGCTGCTTATTCCTGTTTAAATTTTACATGTTTACGTAATATTACAGTTTAACAATTATTACAATAAGAAACATAAAAGATTTCTCGATTTCCGGAATTTCTGAGGTCAGATTCCGTTTTTTATTTTCGAAATTTGTCATGTCCGCTTTTGTTTTGTAGGTCAAGATTTGTGATGTCCGCTTCCTTTTTCTATTTTCAAAATTTGAAATGTCCGCTTTCGCTGTCTAGTTTCAAAATGTATTTGGCGTTTTCATATCCAGTACGGTCAATGTTACTTTTAGGGGCGTAACAGAAGATTAATCGTATTCCTAAGCCTAAGCCTAAGCGTTGCAAAAATGTGTTCATAAGCCTAAGGCTATAAGCCTAAGCCTGAGCCTAAGCGGTGCAAAAATGTGTTCATAAGCCTAAGGCTATAGCCTGAGCCTGAGCCTAAGCGTTGCAAAAATGTGTTCCTAAGCCTAAGCCTAAGCCTAAGCAAAAGAATGTGATCTAACCCACTCTTTTTAGACCCACCAGAAACTTGGATGCCCCTTAAAGTAACAAGGGCATTCTGTACGGTGTAACGTTTCAACTTGAATGCAATATTTCGCGCAACAATTTGTCTATCGAAGAATTTCCAACAAACTTCGAGAAGAACATCCGTTCAACTGCTTCCGGAGCGACACACTGCAAATGCGATAGGGTTAATAGTAAGCGACCAAACCTGAAATAAGTGTCAATATTCTCAAATGCGTATAGCACTTAACACCAGTTAGCGATACGTTTTCAAACTGAGCAATTCCTGCAGCTACGGATCCGAAAAGTTGCAGATTAGGAAGACGGACCAAATTCAAAAACGGGACCAATTTTGGAGCTGGACAGTCACTGGTTTGAAAGATGTTACACGTCACGTACCAACAACTGGTAACAGGTGCTATACATATTTGAGAATATACTGTAGTGACACGAGTAAGAGGGGGACTGATATTTTTTGGTTTCTCCAGAGAGAACCCCGTGTTGTTCAGTTACGGACAGTTATTTATTTTTAACCCACGCTCCGTTGCCCTTCGTTACTAATGTATATCTGGTATTGCAACTATCTGTTGCATTAAACGTTTTGTCTTAACCCTTTCCCTATTAAATTTTTATGATTTCAATTAAAATTCATTTTTCAAAATCGGAACTGAACCAATGGACGTTGTAATTAAAGGCGTTTACCATCACCATTCAGCTAAATAAGATGCTTGACGCTCGAGTTTACAAAAAAAAAAAACAGCATATATATAACACTAAAAAAAATCAAAAAACATAAAACGTTTAATGCAACAGATAGTTGCATACCAATATACATTAGTAACGAGGCAACGGAGCGTGTTAATATAACTGTCCCTCTGAACACACGGGGTCCTCTCTGGAGAACCAACCGTCCCCCTCTCTCGTGTCACTACATATTTCTCAAATATTATCAGCACCTGTACCATTGTTGACGTGACGTGTACCTCTCACCCAGTGCTGCGCTCCTGTCCCGTTGAATTTGGTCCTCTTCCTATCTCCTTTCGGATCCGTGGCTGCAGGATTGCTCAGTTGAACGTATCGCTAACTGTCTTAATTGCTATACCCATTTGGATATTGCACTTATTTCAGGTTTGTCGCTTCCTTAACCCTATCGCATTTGTCAATGTGTCGCTCCGGAGCGTTAACGGACGTTCTTCTCGAAGTTTTTGAAATTCTTAACATATGTTGCGCGAATATTCATTAAGCCTGAAACGTTACACCGTACAGAATGCCCTTTTTTGCATCCAACCTTCCCTTCTCGTAAAACATAGAGTTATACACAAGCGCAAAGAGGAGATCACATTCTTTTTGCTTAGGCCTTAGGCTTAGGCTTAGGGAACACATTTTTGCAACGCTTAGGCTCAGGCTCAGGCTATAGCCTTAGGCTTATGAACACATTTTTGCACCGCTTAGGCTCAGGCTTAGGCTTATAGCCTTAGGCTTATGAACACATTTTTGCAACGCTTAGGCTTAGGCTTAGGAATACGATTAATCTTCTGTTACTCCCCTAAAGAGTAACATTGACCGTACTGGATACGAAAACGCCAAAATACATTTTGAAACTAGACAGCGAAAGCGGACATTTCAAATTTTGAAAATAGAAAAAGGAAGCGGACATCAGCAAATCTTGACCTACAAAACAAAAGTGGACATGACAAATTTCGAAAATAAAAAACGGAATCTGACCTCAGAAATTCCGGAAATCGAGAAATCTTTTATGTTTCTTATTGTAATAATTGTTAAACTGTAATATTACGTAAACATGTAAAATTTAAACAGGAATAAGCAGCATAAGATCAAAAAACCTGCGTTTAAAATAGTGTCATTATCATTAATACAACGTTATTTTAAACGTTTTTCATGTTTCAAACGGCATCTTTCAAACCGCTTTTTTGTATGGTGATTACTTTAAGGGTCGTCCAGGTTTCTGGTGGGTCTATAAAAGAGCAGGTTTAGATTCTGAATTATGAGTTCTGATTGTCCTAACTCACACTGAGTGATTCAAATCATTCTGAGTTAAAATCAACTCACTAAAATTTACAGTGAAATACTCACAAAAAACTATTTCTGAACTTATTCAGAAAAGCAAAAAAAAATAAAACAGCGAAATATTTTGCCAGATTAGGTGTCTTTCATTGCATGTCATTTCAACCAAGTTTCGCTTGTAGTTCAAAAATGTTACCACACGGCTATAAATTCTTGTAAAAATTGGCCAATGTATCGAACAGGCCGCTGCAGTAGCCTATAAGCATATTCCTAAGCGTAGAGCGTACGAATGAGCTTGTATCGAAGCCTTAACCTAAGCAAAAAATTAGTCAAAAACTTAAGCTTACTCTATTGCAGTCCGACATAAAAAACGTTCCGCCACTGATCTTTACACGGTCCAATTATTGTTAGCTTTTTGCTTTGAATAATAAGAAACTTCAAAACGCGCAGGCGCCAGCGTTTAAATTTTTTAGTCAAAATGAAATATTAATAGAATGTCTGACAAATTAAAACCTCTTGCGTTTAAAATAGTGTCATTATCATTAATACAACGTTATTTTAAACGTTTTTCTTGTTTCAAACAGCATCTTTCAAAAACGCTTTTTTGTATGGTTACTTTAAGGGGCGTCCAGGTTTTTGGTTGGTCTATAGAAGGAGTAGGTTTAGATTTTAGATTACATTTTTCTGCTTTAGGCTTAGGCTTCGGCTTAGGAATACGCTTAATCCACTGTTAAGCCCCTTAAAGTAACATTGGCCGTGTGGAGAAACACTAAAAAGGTCAGCTGTGGTATAGTCAAACGCTGCTTAAAATTCCCAAATCGGTATTAAGAGTTGATGATCACTCTAACAAGAGTGTACAACTACCGAAATTTTGTACCACCGGGCGTTGTCTTTTTGGCGGCCAACCCCTCCCTTGTTTAGAGGGGGGTATTGATGTTTGAAATGTAGAATCCGCATGCTTTCAAAATTACAAACGGAGTTAGTTTACAACTGCAATATTTCAACGTGTAAAATTGAACAAATTGTCAAAACCCTAAATAAAGGGTGGTAGGGCAAAAACGCAACGCGGACCGGGTACATTCTTGTATAAACACAGAATGTACACAGTTGCACACACTTGTTATAAATAATGATTATAAACTATTAGTATTATCAAGAGTGGATGATGCAAACTTTAACAACAGTGTGCAGCTGGGTACATTCTGTGTAGAAAAAATGTACTTGGCACGCGTTGCGTTTTTGGCCTACCGCTCTTTATTTAGAAGGTGTACAACCTATGCAAACCATGACACTTTATGTATTCGCCAACATAAATGATCCTCTTATAATTTAATTTAGGGTTATTGCATTTGGCAACGACCCTCCTCCAAACATTCAAAGGGATGGTCAGCCAAAAACGCAACGCCGGGTGGCACATTTTATACCATGCGGAACGCCAAGAGTTGCACACTATTGTATCATGCACTCTTCGGATTTTATTAATCAGTCCGAAATGGCTTCAATTTCATCCGACTGCCATTCAGCTTGCGCCAAACTGACTTTCATATAGACAATCCAGTAGACAGCGTTGAAAACTGCGAACGACACTGGAAACATTATTCGTGAATATTTATCAACAGCTCCTGGATTTAACCATTTATTTTGGTGCAATTTTGAACCGCTTCGAAGCGATTTTGGTGGATTTTCGCAGTCAAAATAGGTTGCAACAATTGCTGGCTCATCAACGAACAAATTGTACATAGGCAGATCGGCTGTTATGCTGAACGCGTTGCAATCGCTGGCGTAGAAGCGAGATAAGCTATTGTCAACAGCTGATGGGTTCATTATTGTCGTTGTGTTGGTATGGTGATGCGTTTTTCGCTGTTTCGTTTTCTGAAAATATAATTAATTTTTAAAATTTGAAATTTTTTTACGAAAATACCGAACGGTATTTCCGGTTCATGAAAACAGCAGAGCGAGCCGGATATAAACCGGATGTAAGACTTTATATCCGGTATTTTTGTCTATCTGTTTAAAGCGCGATAACCTAGATTATTTATAATTCGGAAGAAGTTTGCTATATGCAAAAATCAGGATACAACCAGACGTCTGTCCCCGGCTTTCGCTGCGACACAAAATTGACCGCCAGCTCCGGTTCGGCAGAAAGTTGACCTCCGGCTTCGGCAGAAAATTGACTTGTGGCTTCGGCAAAAACTTGACCTCCGGCTCCGGCTCTCGTAGAAATTTTGCCAGAGATTTTCGGCAAATTCAGTAGTGAAAAGTTGCGCAGTTTTGAAAAATATATCTGTTTGGCGCGTTTCGTTTTAACTTTTGGCAAAATTTTGAGGACAGAATTGCTGAGATTTCGTAACAAATAAGCGTAGCACCAAACGAGGACCCAATACCACGATTTGAGTAAGCTTACGCTTTAATTGATTCATCTCAGTTCTTTATATCTTTTATGCTTCGGCTTCGGTTTAGGCTTTATTCTTAAGCTAAGCTTTACAGGCATTTAGGTAACGTTTTACTGTCCCCCAAAATTAATAATGGCCGCCGAAAATTGTTTTTAGATATAATTACAGTATCTTACGTGCGTAATTCAGGTACGATGCCTCACAGTGACGTAGGTTTATTGACTTCGCCGGACGGCGACGAACTGCGACGGACGGCCCCGTACGGGTGTCGGACGGCGCCGGACGTCAATGAAAGCATACTGTAACCCTAATCAGAAATAAACTATGTATCTTATTCCATACACAAAAAAATTATTTCTGAATTGATTCAGAACCGTATTGTCAATGACAAAACTGAAATTTTTTTGTGATATTTAAGACAATGTTTCTAACAAATAACGGGAAAACGTTTATATATTTCTTTCTTATACAATACTTTTCAAACTTTTATTAAGAGCCTTTTTTGAGAAGTTTTTTGTTGAAATAATTGAAATACTTTTGAATTGCACCTTGCTATAATTATATTTCTTAAATGTAAGAAATTTGTTCTTAAATATCACAAATATAATTAATTTTGCGTGTAGGTTGTAAAGCAAGAAAGGTTAAAAACAAAATAATATCTATACGACAACTTCTGATTATTCATTTTACTGAACTTAGTTTATTTTGGCAAACTTCGTAGCACGGAAAAGCGTCGAGCCAGTGACCGCTGCTGATTGAAAGCTTAGCATCAGTAAATCTAAATGGTGTTTTAAGCCGACTGTGCTGCTGACATTTTGCCTTTCAGCTCATTGTACTGTGGCGCAGTAGAAATATTTATTTATTAGCCATTCAATAATAATTACATGCAGAGAATTATAAGTGGGTAAAGATTTTCTGAACCGGCCAGCGGTTGCCGAAATTTACCAATGAAAAAAACAGGTACGGAACAGTATTTTGAGCATATTCTTAAGCCTAAGCCTAAGCCTAAGCGCAATATAAATGAGCATATTCCTAAGCCTAAGCCTAAGCCTAAGCGTAATAAGAATGAGCATACTCCTAAGCCTAAGACTGATGCCTAAGCCAAGCGTAGGATACGAAATGACATATTCCTAAGCCTAAGCCTAAGCCTAAGCGTAATAAGAATGAGAATATTCTCCTAAGCCTAAGCCTAAGCCTAAGCGTAATAAGAATGAGCATATCCCTAAAGCCTAAGCCTAAGCCGAAGCGTAATAAATAATGAGCATATTCCTAAGCCTAAGCCTAAGCCAAGCAAAAAAATTAGTCTAAACCAGTAAGCTTACTCTATTGCAGTCCCAACCCCCGATGTTGTGCCCCTGATCTTTACATGGGCCCGAAAATTTTATTGATTATCAGCGAGTATATCCGATAAAAATTACTTTGCCCGTGAACCAGCCCGCTTATAGTTCGAGGGCGGAACAATTCACCAGCGAAACGAGCGGAAAGGTTGACAACAAAACGGTAAGTTTTGTGTGTTTGACAGGGTGAAATCATCGCCCTATCTTGCTCTCAACATGCGGGTGAAAACGTACAAAAGCCCTAGCCAGCGAAAAAAGCAAGTAGCCGGACGTAAATCTTTGATAGTAAATATTAAATAATCTTTTCTTACAGTCAAAAAACGTTCCTCATTTTTGTATATTGGTTTATTGCTACCCCCTCCTGGCTAC
>JASANG010000530.1:0-10933 GCA_030248215.1 Enoplolaimus lenunculus
CACTGGACAGGATTTTCAAAATCGTGGTTTCAGCTCCTCATTGAGCGTAGTCACGCACGATACTGTTTTTTCAAGTCTTGGGTAAAAACAACTCTGTGGTGTCTATTTTACAGCGCATGCGTAGAGCATATATAAGTTATTCAAGTTCGTTATTTAATGTTTTTCTTTGCTTATTACTGTTTCTTGGGAAATTGTGGTTTTGGTATGAATACGATGCTACTGACCCCGGACCAAGGAGCAAATATAATGGTCCCCATTTTGAGTCAAAATCACAGGTGACTAAGAGTCTGTAAGCTCCCCAAACCCTAGTTGAGAATCCGTAAATGCCAATTATTCCTAATTGTAGCGCATAAATGACTTCTGTACCAAATACAGTTGAGTTCGAAACTTTGAAACGTACTTAGTTTTGAAAGTACATTCTTAAGTATAATTCAACAGATAGTTGCAATACCGAATATATATATATAAATAACGAAGGGTGGGTTAAAAATAAATAACGATCCGTAACCAGATTACAGGGGGTATCTTCTGGAGAGGCGAAATAAAATATCAGGCCACCTCTTGTTTCGGTAAATACGGTCGACTTAATTTTTTAAATCATAAGCAGTTTATTTTAAGACCAGGACTTATGGACAACAATTAATGATTTATTTGGTAAGGCAGACAAGGTTATCAATCACGTGCTACCGTAAATTTAATATACCAATTTTTTTACCGAACCTCAGGCACTAGTGACAAATTTATAATACGAGTGTAATGTTTCGTCGCGGTACAAGTTAGCAGGGTGTACGGATATTCTGTTCGTTTCTTGTAAAAAATTGTGTTCGTTTATGTTTCAGTTATACAAATAACTGAAATTCTGTTTTTTCTTAGGGTCAATAGGGTCAAATTTGATTACTAAACAGTTGAATATCTCATAATTTTTCATTGGAGAATATGCTGCAATTGTTGGAATTTCTGAAATAAAAAATACGAAATTCATCCAAAATCTTAAAACTTTCGATGCATCCACCATTTTGTCCTGAAAATTTTAAAATGTCCGGTTAATATTTGCATGCCTCAAGTTTCAATATTCGGTTTCCGTTTTCGTTGTTTTGATCACTATCCGTTTTCGTTTCCTTCATTTTTAATATCCGTTTACACCCTGCAAGCTAGCAGCTATGCGCAGGACAGTTACGTTATTACTCAAGACCTCTTCAAAGTTACATATTACAGCAGTTGCGAAGCCCGAACTAATAATAGCTGAAAGATTCGGTACAATGTATAGAAGAATCCCGTATCAGAGTATAAGCAAGTTCCAAGCCTAAGAATTAAGCCTTAGCTTAAGCAAAAAATTAGTCAAAAGCTTAAGCTGACTATGTTGCAGTTCCACAGAAAAACGTTCCGCTCGTATTCTTTACATGGGCCAAGTTTCGCAACATTTTTAGATTTTTAAGTAAATATGCATTTCAGGTACTTATTATGCTACTTTTATTATAAAACCACGCAAGAATCAAGTAATCTTTTAGACCGTTGGTAAACGACACAGTAAAACAGTGCAAAAACATTAAACGGCCAGACCTTCAACACAGTAAAATAGGCGAAACGAGGAATATAAGACTACGCCGTTGTCAAACGAAGACAATGAAATTAAAAAATTATTAAAACTAATATTGTCAGACGGAGATGTACAATATTCATTAACTGAATATATTAACCAGTACAATTATAAAACCCAGTTATTAATTAGTTACCATTCTGCGCAGCGTCATCAAGCTCAAATATTATAACTGTACCAGTAGACGGTGTTGAAAGTGAAATGCTGCGGTTTCCGTACTGAGATGATCGCACTTAAAATGTCCGTAAACTGCTGCACTAGTGCGAAAAGGCACGGCTGCAATATTGTGTTTCTGTTTGAATTATGTATATAATGCATATTTATATAATAAAAAATTTTGAAAAACTAAGTATTTTCGTCAGCGATCATGGGTTCGAGTTTTTAGGGCAATGGTATTAACAAAACAGCATTTTCTGTTTAGTAAATTACAGACATTTCCAACATGCATTTGATTAATGTAGCCTTTTTAATTTTGGTTTGCAAGTCAAATCTAGAAAACCTGAGCATATGAACGCTGTGACGGTATGTGAATTTACCACGTAAAGCTTCTAGCGAAACGAAAGTTACAACTGCAATGTGAAAATGTTACACTCAAATAATCAGTTGCAGATTGTATATTCAGATAACATGTTGTACTGGTTGCATTATTTTATTGTTTTAAGAGACGTTACCACGTATAATGGCATGTCTAATACTAGTCCCTAAGTTCACCAGGTAAATTGTTATGTTTGTATTGATGTCGTTAACATTAATACAAGCCCCTGTTAGACCTGCATCCCTGATCAGAGGTGAATCTGAAAATTTCTGACGGGGGACGGACTGGCACATGTGATGAAACGCAAAAATTGCAAGGTAGGGACCTTATCATTTTATCACCAAAAAATTTCCGAGGGCGAAAGATTGTAAGGTAGGGTACCATTTTTTCACAAAAAATTCTGCAGGAAAAATTGTAAAGTTGTAAATAGGGACCTTATCATTATATCTCCAAAGAAATTCTGAGGGCGAAAGATTGTAAGAAAACGTGTTACACTTTATTGTAGAATAAAAGTTGAATCACAAGCTTATAATTTGGAATTAGACATAAGAGTCGTTTCAAAAAGTGTAAAAATTTACAATTTAAAACGGTTTAAAAATATAATTAAATGTGTAATTGGATAACAAAAATGTAACCAGACAAACATTGAAATAAAATGTTGCCGAAATAGGCTGTATAGGCTCAGGAGTTTTGCATTGGAAGAAACGGACAATAGCGTGCAAACAGAGATACCACAGCCGGAGGACAACAAAATTTGCCGGAAACGGGTGCGATTTCGGAAAAGTTAAAACCAAACGCACAAAACAAATTAAGATGCTATGCAATATTGTTACGGGTACGATCAACGAGTATCCCTGCGGACGAATCCGAGATGATACTCTCACGGGTGTTCGTGGCCGTGGATCTGCCAAAGTAAGCTACTTGTCTAGGGGATGACGGTCCCCCGGCGTGATATCAGGTTTTGAGAGTCACAAAATCCCGATATCGTCATACGCCTAAGTCTGCCTATGCTCTAAGCTCTAACGAACCCCGAGTGCGAGTAGGTAGACCACACCAGTAACAATTAGCTTTTTCTCCGTGAATTTTAGTACAACTGTGTGCACAACTATTTTTCATGGTTAGGCTTAATGACACTCTGTCCTGGGTATGGCTTAACATTAGCCTTAGTCCTAGAAATTGGTTGGTTCAACCGAGTTTTGCTTTACTTGGCCATAGGCCGTTTTCATAGAAAGGCGGATCGATCCTAGCCTTTAAGGTTTTTAATTGATTGTCCTTGCCACTGATTCGAACCAGGGCTATTTATTTGTCTTTTGAGACTCTGATTGTCATGAATTTTTCATATTTATGCAAAAGTTTGAGTCTCTTTTAGCTCTGAAGTTTATTTCAATTTTTTAGCCATGGCTCTTAGGCCAGGAATTTGCTTAGCGCTCTCGGTTCAGGATTGAACTCAATTTAAGGTTTTGGTTTATTTAGGCTGTGTACACTTTATACATGCATCGCATAGCTAATGTAAAATACCTTGAGCCTGGTGATTGAAGTTTAATTGTAATAGCGCGTCTTGATCTTATGATCCTATTTGCCTGTCGTTAATAGCAAGGCTAACAATGACTATATTAGTTGCTAGAAAAGCTAGTAACTTAGTCCAAGGATTAGCTTCGTGAGAGCTGCCTTATTCTAGAGTTACCCCCTTGCCACTAACCACTCTAGCATGGGAAACGAAGCCTGACTTGGAGTTATGCTTTGTGCCCGGGATGGGGAGTTGGCTTGTCCAGGCAACCCTTCAGGCAGACGCAGGTGACCTCTGAGCTGGCGGCGTAAGTTCTTAGCCTCGGGGAAATTTCTTTGCATTGATTGGACTTCACAGCCAAACTTACCAACCTCGCATTAGCTAACTCCTGAAAGCTGCACATGTAACCGTAAGGCCCAGGGAGAAAAAGACTAGAATATCATTAAGTCCCCATTGAATCCTAAGACTTAAGCCTAACAAGTTTACAAGAAGACCTTGTGTCAGGTTTTATTTCCTTTTCTTTGTCTGTTTCCGAGTGCAGCGCGGCCCGATAGCCTTAAGCTTAGGTTTCAGGCCGCATCAGAGTTTTTCACGGCTCGTTGTTTGGCTGGTGAGTGCCCAATCGGGGTACACAAATTTTCTAGCATAGGTTTTGTCTGTCCTAGAGCGCCCACGGCCTCACGTGCCATCTGCGAGTGTGTTTATCCAGGCCCCCTAGATTTTTTACCATTTGATTACCACCCCTCAGGCAACACACCCCGATGCCAAAAAAAAAAAAAAAAAAAAAAAAAAAAAAAAAAAAAAAAAAAAAAAAAAAAAAAAAAAAAAAAAAAAAAAAAAAAAAAAAAAAAAAAAAAATTTTTAAAAAAAAAAAAAAAAAAAAAAAAAAAAAAAAAAAAAAAAAAAAAAAAAAAAAAAAAAAAAAAAAAAAAAAAAAAAAAAAAAAAAAAAAAAAAAAAAAAAAAAAAAAAACAAAAAAAAAAAACCAAAAACAAAAAAACAAAACAAAAAAAAAAAAAAAAAAAAGCCCAGAACACACCCAAGGTGGATGGATTTAAGGAGCTATGGCCTGTTGACATTTCAGAATTTTGCATGCTTACACTTGAAAGGTGTGGTCTTAGGGACCAGGCAAACAATTTTTTCTGAATCCCCGTGCTCAGAAGTTTTGTACCTACAGCTTATTGGGTCTTGTCCACTCAAGAGAGCCTCCACATGGGACCATTTGCAACTGAGTATTCAACAGGTTATGGCCGGTCAAAATCACTAACCAGCGTGTATGAGCACCATCAGAGTGAGTATCATTCAGCATCTGTATCCATTAGGCCCTCAAATTGGGGTCTTAGGCTTGTAAGCAAAAATTTCAATGGAGCTGCATGGAAACAAAATAGGCAGAATGCGGATACACTGGCTCATAACACTAGCTAGGACCTATGATAATTTAATTTTGTTAGAAGGGGCACGTCTTTAGATTCATATATTGAACCAAACTATATTCATACATAAGGGTCCAAGGCTTGAAATCTTTACGTGTACATACAGTTGTATTGTTTAACCCAGGAGTCTTTCTATACTGTATTGCTATTTTTATTATTCTGTTGTTTCAATCCTTGTGGTTCTTGTATTTTTCTCCCTGTTTTGCTATGCAGGTCTCTACCCCCATTAGGAATTTAAGCGTATGATCAATTCAGCAGTCGTTGTTAAGTAGTACGAGGGGCACCATAACAAAAGCTGCACGTGGGCGCCGTGGAATTTTCTTATGTGTATAGTGTAGACAATTACAGTGGTCCGCACCTTACGTCGTACAATTAATTCCTCATGTTCCGTCTCAAATAAGTGGGAACCTAAATCAGCCCCCTCACACTAGTTGTAACTCTGTAAACACATATTTGCCTCGTTAGCCAATCATATCCACTTAAATTCGATTTCAGTCGTAATTTCTTATTGGCTGTTTTAAGACGCATAAATTTCAACCAATGGACAAGGAGCTTTGTGTCTGTTTCTGGGGCGCGCTGATTGGCTAAAATTTGGGCCTCGCGCACTATATAAGAGCGGCGCACAGGCTGAACATTCAGTTCAGTTTTAAAATTTTCGGTTTTTGCTCGCGTGCTCGAGCCGCGACAGCAAACCGATCTCTCTGCACACGGAGGCGACTTAGTGTGCACGAGAGTTTCGGGGCGCTGATGCAAGGGAGGGTTATGCGCGTTTCGCGCAGGGGTAAAATTTTGTAAGAATTTTAAGGGGGGCCCGGTTAGAATTTTCTGTCTACACGAAGGGGGTGTGGTTAAATTTTTGGCCTAGAATTTTGCCTGTCGTTGGCGACAACGCTGGTGTAAGATTTTTGGTACAAATTTCAGGGGGAAAAGTTATAAATCAAGAAAACCTGCAAGGAGGTGCCACTTGGACAAGGAATGCAGAAAAATAGGCACATCTAGGAATAAACTAGACACTCGCAGGATTGATTGTCAGCACGGTAGGGAGGCCATTACAGCCTGATGCTAAGCATCTAGGAAATGACAGACAAAAGAGCTAAGGCCCTATCGTTATAGAAAACTTGTGTGTACCCCGTGATTTTGGGCGATTCTAGCCAGGCCCCAATGAACTGAGTACTTGACAGGGCTCGACCAGTTGACAATCAAACTGCTGAATGTGCGGCCTGTGAAAACCTAAGCTTAAGGCTATAGGGCCGCGCTGCATTCGGAAACAGACAAAGAAAAGGAAATTAAAACCTGACACAAGGTCTTCTTGGTAAACTTGTTAGGCTTAAGTCTTAGGATTCAATGGGGACTTAATGATATTCTAGTCTTTTTCTCCCTGGGCCTTACGGTACACGTGCAGCTTTCAGGAGTTAGCTAATGCGAAGTTGGTAAGTTTGGCTGTGAAGTCCAATCAATGTGCAAGAAATTCTACCCCTAGGCTTAAGAGAGACTACGCCGCCAGCATCAGAGGTCACCTGCGTCTACCTGAAGGGTTGCACTTGGACAAGCCAAACTCCCCATCACCGGGCACAAAGCATAACTCCAAGTCAGGCTTACGTTTCCCATGCTAGAGTGGTTAGTGGCAAGGGGGTAACTCTAGAATAAGGCAGCTCTCACCGAAGCTAATCCTTGGACTAAGTTACTCATGCTTTTCTAGCAACTAATATAGTCATTGTTAGCCTTGCTATTAACGACAGGCAAATAGGATCATAAGATCAAGACGCGCTATTACAATTAAACTTCAATCACCAGGCTCAAGGTATTTTACATTAGCTATGCGATGCATGTATAAAGTGTACACAGCCTAAATAAACCAAAACTTTGAATTGAGTTCAATCCTGAACCGAGAGCGCTAAGCAAATTCCTGGCCTAAGAGCCATGGCTAAAAAATTGAAATAAACTTCAGAGCTAAAAGAGACTCAAACTTTTGCATAAATATGAAAAATTCATGACAATCAGAGTCTCAAAAAACGAATAAATAGCCCTGGTTCGAATCAGTGGCAAGGACAATCAATTAAAAACCTTAAAGGCTAGGATCGATCCGCCTTTCTATGAAAACGGCCTATGGCCAAGTAAAGCAAAACTCGGTTGAACCAACCAATTTCTAGGACTAAGGCTAATGTTAAGCCATACCCAGGACAGAGTGTCATTAAGCCTAACCATGAAAAATAGTTGTGAGCACACAGTTGAACTAAAATCCATGGAGAAAAAGCTAATTGTTGCTGGTGTGGTCTACTTACACGCACTCGGGGGTTCGTTAGAGCTTAGAGCATAGGCAAGCTTAGGCGTAAGACGATATCGGAATTTTGTGACTCTCAAAACCTGATATCACGCCGGGGGACCGTCATCCCCTAGACAAGTAGCTTACTTTGGCAGATCCACGGCCACGAACACCCGTGAGAGTATCATCTCGGATTCGTCCGCAGGGATACTCGTTGATCGTACCCGTAACAATATTGCATAGCATCTTAATTTGTTTTGTGCGTTTGGTTTTAACTTTTCCGAAATCGCACCCGTTTCCGGCAAATTTTGTTGTCCTCCGGCTGTGGTATCTCTGTTTGCACGCTATTGTCCGTTTCTTCCAATGCAAAACTCCTGAGCCTATACAGCCTATTTCGGCAACATTTTATTTCAATGTTTGTCTGGTTACATTTTTGTTATCCAATTACACCTTGAATTATAAGTTGAAACCGTTTTCAATTGTAAATTTTTACACATTTTGAAACGACTCTTATGTCTAATTCCAAATTATAAGCTTGTGATTCAACTTTTATTCTACAATAAAGTGTAACACGTTTTCTTACAATCTTTCGCCCTCAGAATTTCTTTGGAGATATAATGATAAGGTCCCTATCTTACAACTTTACAATTTTTCCTGCAGAATTTTTTGTGAAAAAATGGTACCCTACCTTACAATCTTTCGCCCTCGGAAATTTTTTGGTGATAAAATGATAAGGTCCCTACCTTGCAATTTTTGCGTTTCATCACATGTGCCAGTCCGTCCCCCGTCAGAAATTTTCGGATTCACCTCTGATCAGGGATGCAGGTCTAACAGGGGCTTGTATTAATGTTAACGACATCAATACAAACATAACAATTTACCTGGTGAACTTAAGGGACTAGTATTAGACATGCCATTATACGTGGTAACGTCTCCTAAAACAATAAAATAATGCAACCAGTACAACATGTTATCTGAATATACAATCTGCAACTGATTATTTGAGTGTAACATTTTCACATTGCAGTTGTAACTTTCGTTTCGCTAGAAGCTTTACGTGGTAAATTCACATACCGTCACAGCGTTCATATGTCTCAGGTTTTCTAGATTTGACTTGCAAACCAAAATTAAAAAGGCTACATTAATCAAATGCATGTTGGAAATGTCTGTAATTTACTAAACAGAAAATGCTGTTTTGTTAATACCATTGCCCTAAAAACTCGAACGCATGATCGCTGACGAAAATACTTAGTTTTTCAAAATTTTTTATTATATAAATATGCATTATATACCATAATTCAAACAGAAACACAATATTGCAGCCGTGCCTTTTCGCACTAGTGCAGCAGTTTACGGACATTTTGAGTGCGATCATCTCAGTACGGAAACCGCAGCATTTGACTTTCAACACGTCTACTGGTACAGTTATAATATTTGAGCTTGATGACGCTGCGCAGAATGGTAACTAATGATAACTGGGTTTTATAATTGTACTGGTTAATATATTCAGTTAATGAATATTGTACATCTCGCTGACAATATTAGTTTTAATAATTTTTTAATTTCATTGTCTTCGTTTGACAACGGCGTAGTCTTATATTCCTCGTTTCGCCTATTTTACTGTGTTGAAGGTCTGGCCGTTTAATGTTTTTGCACTGTTTTACTGTGTCGTTTACCAACGGTCTAAAAGATTACTTGATTCTTGCGTGGTTTTATAATAAAAGTAGCATAATAAGTACCTGAAATGCATATTTACTTAAAATCTAGAAATGTTGCGAAACTTGGCCCATGTAAAGAATACGAGCGGAACGTTTTTCTGTGGAACTGCAACAGAGTCAGCTTAAGCTTTTGACTAATTTTTTGCTTAAGCTAAGGCTTAATCTTAGGCTTGGAACTTGCTTATACTCTGATACGGGATTCTTCTATACATTGTACCGAATCTTTTAGCTATTATTAGTTCGGGCTTCGCAACTGCTGTAATATGTAACTTTGAAGAGGTCTTGAGTAATAACGTAAACTGTCCTGCGCATAGCTGCTAGCTTGCAGGGTGTAAACGGATATTAAAAATGAAGGAAACGAAAACGGATAGTGATCAAAACAACGAAAACGGAAAACGAATATTGAAACTTGAGGCATGCAAATATTAACCGGACATTTTAAAATTTTGAGGACAAAATGGTGGATGCATCGAAAGTTTTAAGATTTTGGATGAATTTCGTATTTTTTATTTCATTCCAAACAATTGCAGCATATCTCCAATGAAAAATTATGAGATATTCAACTGTTTAGTAACTAAATTTGACCCTATTGACCCTAAGAAAAAACAGAATTTCCGTTATTTGTATAACTGAAACATAAACGAACACCAATTTTTACAAGAAACGAAGACGGATATCCGGTACACCCTGCTAACTTGCATTACCGCGACGAAACATTACACTCGTATTATAAATTTGTCACTAGTGCTGAGGTTCGGTAAAAAAATTGGTATATTAAATTTACGGTAGCACGTGATTGATAACCTTGTCTGCCTTACCAAATAAATCATTAATTGTTGTCCATAAGTCCTGGTCTGAAAATAAACTGCTTATGATTTAAAAAATTAAGTCAACGTACTGTATTGACCCGAACAAGAGGGTGGCCTGATATTTATTTGGCCTCTCCAGAAGATACCCCCTGTAATTCGGTTACGGATCGTTATTTATTTTTAACCCACCCTTCGTTATTTATATATATATATTCGGTATTGCAACTATCTGTTGAATTATACTTAAGAATGTACTTTCAAAACTAAGTACGTTTCAAAGTTTCGAACTCAACTGTATTTGGTACAGAAGTCATTTATGCGCTACAATTAGGAATAATTGGCATTTACGGACTCTAACTAGGGTTTAGGGAGCTTACAGACTCTTAGGGATACGGACTCCTGTTGATTTTGACTCAAAATGGGGACCCCGTATCTTAGCCCCCTCTTATCCGGGTCAGTACAGTAGTATTGATACCAAAACCACAATTTCCAAGAAACAGTAATAAGCAAAGAAACATTAAATAACGAACTTGAATAACTTATATATGTCTACGCATGCGCTGTAAAATAGACACCACAGAGTTGGTTTCACATAAAACTAAAAAACACTGTCGTGCGTGACTACGCTCAATGAAGCTAACGACGATGTTGAAATCCTGTCAAGTGTAATCATAGGGACACGGTAGTGTCTCCTATAATATGTTTCGTGCAAGTTTATTGCTAGACACTTTTTTGATTTTAAAACCATAGCTGTGAGGATTGCAAAAAAATTTTTGCACCTAAATATGTGTAAGGATGCGCCACATACATGCTGAAAGTTTCGTGTCTTTACTTTACTTGCACGTCTTGAAATTTAATAAAAACCGACGAACTTTACGCAAAAACTTCGGCGATTTTGAGTCAGAATACGGTTTTTACGCAACACGAAGGAACAGACAAGTAAAGAGAAACGCTAAATTTAGTATGTATAGGCCGTTTACCTGTTCATGACCCTGCAATAAATTTTTCAATTTTAAGCTGCAACTTCAACCAAAAACTGGTGAATCTTTTTTCCGAAGAAACGTATTTGTG
>JASANG010000754.1:0-10914 GCA_030248215.1 Enoplolaimus lenunculus
GCCATTGCGTGACCGGGATATCCGGTTTATATTATCGGCAAAACCTGATATCTGTGTCCGGTTCCGGCTTCTATTTCCCGGCACAACGTGATATTCGTGTCCGGTTCCGGCAAAACGTGATATTCGTGTCCGGTTCCGGTTTATTATCCGACAAAACATGATATCCGAATCCGGTTTCGGTATCCGTATCCGATTCCGGCATCCGGTATAAACCTTCCGGATACAGGATGTTGGTTATAATACCGAATATCATAACGTATTTGCCATTAAGCGTCTTTTCTTTAATATACTGGCTGCGAATACATTTCTATGCAAGTCAAGAAGTTAAAGTTTTGATACATTTTAGCTATTTTTAACCTATTTAAGCGAGCAAGTTGAACGCATGTTTACATTAATACATTTCAGCTTATCAGGCAGAAATGTAAAATTTTATTTAACAGACGAAACTTTTACCACGCTGAAAAATAAGCGAAAAATAAATTATTTTAACATATGCAATATCCGGTATCCGGTATCCGATAAATTAGTATCCGGTCGCACCCTGGGGTACGCAAGGGTTGCGGCAAGCCGTCAACATAAAAACATTACTTGTGAAAAAACATCCAACAATTTTGTAGCCTTAAAGTTGTACAGAATACGCCCCCTTTTTTTCCGCATTCCTGCGTACGCCCCTGTAAATAGCATTAGCAAAAGTTAATTCGTTTCTGTAGTTACCCTTTCGCACAAGGATAACTTCCATTTTCTTTAAGATCGAATTTCAATAGGCGGCTGATATTTGGACTCGGGAATTTATACTGCACATACGTGTAGTAATTGTTATTCACGGTGCATTGTTGTGTAATGTTTCGCATGCGCAGTTTGCGTTGAGATGTTCATAGTATATTATTCCTTGTAAGACAGGAGCCAAAAATCCTTTTGCGTACCGCAATTTAGGATCCTTTAGGCTACCATTTACAATACCTCGCGTGTAGGAAAATTTTGTCGCGGGTATACTTGCGGGTAAAGAATTTTAAAGCGCGGGTAAAAATTGGTGATTCTTTACTCACCTAAATGTTTCATAAAAAACGGCGAGCAGCGGTTTAAAGTACAGCGCTAGTATCACTCACAAATAAAGTAGGTTGCTAGCATTACGGTTCTGGCTGAATTAGGCCCATGCACGCGCGAATAATTTTTACATAAACAGAAATTTTTTAAGTGCAGCTTGTATGGGATTTGAAGACATTCTTTGCTGTTGCTATAGAGGTTATATTTTTCTTTGGCTTGAAACAATATGTTCGCAAGGTTTTCCGAATGAAATAATAAGACAAATTTCGACGAAATTATAAGAAATGTGTGGTTACACGATGTTAACTAAGTGATTTCGTAAAAACAAGAACGTTTTAAGTCACTGATAATGATCACCCGTCTGCAAACAACCTAGTTTTACCTTGGTTCTAATGTGCAATATTATTCGGTGTCACATTTTTTACCGAATGGTTTGTTTTCAAAGTTACTATTACTAATAAAGAGTTCTTTGTAACGTAAATTTCTTTACAAACTTACACCTCTGCTTTGCGCATTAAGTTCGTAGAAGCCTACCAAACAACTTAGAAACTGAGATGCTCAGGTTTAAGCTTACGCTTAGGACTAAATTTAGGCTTATATTTATGCGTTCGCTTAGGTTTATACTTAAGCTTAGGCTTACAGGGCAGGTCCTTATAGTTAACATGGCACCGTTCATTTAAGGACTTCACAACATTACCTTGCAACTGTTGTTCTTGCATCTGTCGAGTGATTTCATAGCGAATATTTGGTCCGTTTGGATACTGAGGGGGCTCCCAAACCAAAGAAACCAACGACTGTGAGACAGGGGTCGGAACAGGAGGCAGGATTCCTTCTGGAGGCGCCGAAGGCATCAATACGTATGCCGGCGGACTTTCAGTGCATCCTCCGCCTGAAAATTAAGGCAGATTGCAAAAATTAAAATGTCAAACTACGTTTGTAGCAATACCATTACGGAAACACATAGCGCATTCTTAGACAAATTTATCATATAACTTACGGAAATTGTTACTTTTAGAAGTAACATAAGCACAAAAGCATATTCCAAAGCCTAAGCATCAGCGTAAATAATAATTATATAAAACATATGCTTTCTTGGCGGAGGTACAGAATATGGACACCCTAGGAATTTAATGAAAGTTAATTTTATAGATTTTGACGCGCTGAGTTCAGTGATACCATTTTTAAGGCTGCAGGGTCCCCGGTTAAAAAGTCATGGCCCTTCAAAGTTCAACTTTTATTTAGACAAAACATGTACAAACACCAACCAAATTTTTAAAAGAATAAACCTGGTGAAGCTTATTATACTTTACGAACATATGAATGGTAGATACTTGCTCTGCCAACCTGTGCGTGTTTGAACTATAATTTCGATGGCCATAACTATTGAACCGTTCGTCAGAAGATGGGGCGTAATCAGATGCTAGATTACGTTTCCGGTAATAATCACAGTTTCCGTTATAAAATACCGAAAATTCTGTAATTTTTGTGCTTATAGTGTATTTAAAATAACGCTAAATCTTAACGTTTTATAAAATTTTAGCTTCTTCGCTATTTTTTCAACAAATTTCGCTTTAGTCAGCTGAATAATTGTGTAGTTCAATTGCAATGGTGTAACAAATATAATATGTTTTAAACATTTACACTCAAATATTCGTTTTCCGTTCATTTTGATCACTATCTGTTTTCGTTATTTTTACTATCTGTTTGCATTTTATTATATTTTGCTCGAAACTAAAATATACCTTACCATTGCAAACAGTCAGAGTAACGGTATACGTTTGATAAGGCGTTAGCGACTCAACAAAATGAGAACGAACAGAAACATTTCTAAGTTCACGAATATAATTGTCAACTTTCACTACGTAAGATTCAACTGGGCCGTTGGTGTGTTTGGGCTGCTGCCAACGAACTTCAACACTTCGAGGTGAAACAACATTCAAAGTTGGACGTCGAAATCCGCTTGGGGCTAAAAATTAAAAGCAAAAGTATTTGTTTTCTTTAAATTCCTTGCTCGTTTGTTTACAAATTTTCAGATGTGTAACTGGGCTTCAAGGTAATATATATATATGAGTGTATACACTGTAAATTCCAATGAGTTAACTAATCAACTCTACTAGCGAGTTCTGAATATATATTTGTAAACATTAACTCAATATGAGTTGAGTGATTCTCACTATGAGTTGAGTTGGTATTGGCCGAGTTAATTAATGAACTCAGAATGAGTTTTTAGAATTCAGAATTCTGAGTTCTGATAGTCCTAACCAGATTGAGTGATATAACTGATTCTGAGTTATAATCAGCTCACTGACATTTACAGTGAATTACCAGAAATTTTTCAAGAAACGTATGGTGCAATGAACGCATACACCTAATCAGGATTTTCAATTGACAGATGTCTTGGAATTAGGAGATACAGTAAAGATCGAGTGTTGAAGAATTCGAGAGCGAAGCGAGTGCAAAGCCAAGCACAATGTGAGTTTGCAAAGATAGTTCGATCGCTAGATCCCACCTTTATTTGCTTCTATCATGTGTGCGCACCTCAAACAAGAAAGCACTCGCTCTCTGGCGATAAGCTAAGTTAATATTCAATATATTAAATCTAAAATAAATGCTGGAACGCTCCACATACGTATTTTGGGCAAGTTTACAGCATAATTTGTTTACAATAGTTTCATAGCACATAAACGTGATTGTTCTATAATAAGAAAATTTGCATACAGCCTTTTATTTATTCGCTAACGCTTTTGCGCGTTGCGCAAAGTTGGCCGACTAGTTAATATTTAATTCCTTGGCAACAGTCGCAAAACGTTTGTTGGTTGATGGATTGGGGAAGGGGGCGTCTGGACGATGGACCCAAATGACTATACGTGCCTGAATAAATGCAATCAACTTACGCGCAGATTTCGTATACACCGAAACCCAATCAGTATTTGTTACAAACGCAGTATTGCAAATTGCAATGCGATACTCGTACATTACATGCGGCAGTAATTCACTTGAATCGTCCAGCCAGTACAATTCATGGTTTGGTTTAATAATTGCAATATCTGCGATCGGATTCTCAAACTGCAACAAATTCAATTATGCGCTCTCGGTTATTCAGTTTCGAGCCAGCAGTTACTTATATATTAAGGGGGTGCAAAAACATTTCCGTCAGTGGCAACGACAAAATTTCCAAATTAAAAATTTTTCACTGCAGTTGTAAAAAATTTCATCCAGGAAGAGCGAAGATGTTCAGTGGGGACACGCCCGCCCCACGCTGCCCCACCATTGCTAGTTTTACTGACCTGCAATTATATGTTTAGCAATTGGGAACAGAATGCTAATCAAAACCGACTACAGCAACTACTGGAAAGCAAACTGAATCTGGTTGGAAGATAAGAAAAACACAGCAGGTATTTGTTGCAATACTATTGGTTGAAAGTTTCGGTCGTACGGTAAGTGAACTCCCAATTGCATAAAATTATTTTTCACCGTCAAATAATAACCATAGAATATGCTACAAATAGCATAGCGACACTGCTACTACACTTTTCGATTTATCCAAATAAGTAATAGCAAAATGAAGACAAGATTCAGTCAAAGATATTGAGTCTGAGTTTAAACTTTTCTGCTCTTACAGATTGTTCAAATCCGGAGGTAACTTGATCGGCGGTATCTCGAGTCTGAGTTGTCCTTGCAGTTCGTCGTTGAACTGTGTACGATATTAAATCCCCATTTGGAAGTCCAGGCGGAACAACTTTGATCAGAACAGAAGCTGGTGACTCAGAACGATTCTGGCGGGTATACTTGTTCTGAGTCTGTAAAAACAATGAAACAGTATTTCGCTATTGTCCTAAGTCGTAGGTGCGGTTATAGGCGAAGCGCCAAGAAGGCCCTCATTTGAAATGTTTTGTATACTGTAGTGATCCGAATAGTAGGGAGGTAAAATCACTAGGGGTCCGTATCCCTAATAAAAGTCCGTATGCGGATAGATTCCTTATACCCTAATTAGAGTCCATAAATGTCAATTATCCTTAATTGTAGCGCATAAATGACTCCAGGACCAAATATAGTTGAGTTCGAAACTTTAAAGCGTACTTAAGTTTTGAAAGTGACATTCGAAAGTATAACCTTGCATTAGTTGTGGCTTGGTTGTATCCCCTCGAACAAAATGCTAAAACTTACAATCAGGCAAAGTTCGTATCGGTGCAGTTGTTTGGCTTCTGGTACAACCTCCCCCAGAGCATGCTACGATATAGAACTTATAGAACGTCCACGGGCGAAGGTCACTCGCATTGTAAGTTGTCACGTTTGGGTCAACCTGAAATTTGTTGTTCAGTTTTACTGGCGACGGATCCAAAAGTGGGCTGACTCCGACGGTTTGAGCCCCAACTTTCTCAATAGCCAACGCTGAGCTAACTGTTCTCAGTATTTTGAAAGACGATTAGATTTGCTCGAGATTTAATTCTTCACAATAATTTGAGTAATTAATTTTTTACAAATCACAGATTTGCTCGAGACTCAATTCTTCACAATAATTTGAGTAATTAATTTTTTACAAATGACAGATTTGCTCGAGACTTAATTCTTCACAATAATTTGAGTAATTAATTTTTTACAAATCACAGGTTTGCTCGAATTCTAATTCTTCACAATAATTTGAGTAATTAATTTTTTACAAATCACAGGTTTGCTCGAGACTCAATTCTTCACAATAATTTGAGTAATTAATTTTTTACAAATCACAGATTTGCTCGAGACTCAATTCTTCACAATAATTTGAGTAATTAATTTTTTACAAATCACAGATTTGCTCGAGACTCAATTCTTCACAATAATTTGATTAATTAATTTTATACAAATCACAGATTTGCCGAGACTCAATTCTTCACAATAATTTGAGTAATTAATTTTTTACAAATGACAGATTTGCTCGAGACTTAATTCTTCACAATAATTTGAGTAATTAATTTTTTACAAATCCCAGGTTTGCTCGAGACTCAATTCTTCACAATAATTTGAGTAATTAATTTTTTACAAATGACAGATTTGCTCGAGACTGTATTCTTCACAATAATTTGAGTAATTAATTTTTTACAAATCACAGATTTGCTCGAGACTTAATTCTTCACAATAATTTGAGTAATTAATTTTTTTACACGAGACTTAATTTTAAAGTAAAATAATAAACTTACAGAATTGATTAAATCGTTATTTTGAAACACTTGGTACATTGACAGTATACCATTCGCTGTACGAGGCGCATTCCATTGTAGAACGATGAAACGTGACCCAATCTTGAAAATATCGGGCAGTGGAACCCCTTCAGGTGCTAAAATATAAGCTTATGCCAAACATATTTCAAAATCATAATAATCATATGAACACGGTAGTGTTCATATATATGATTCGCGCATCTCAAGCGCGTATTTTCAGTTTAGTTCGCATCTTGATGCTCAAGTAATATCAGACCTGTATCGTTTAAATTTTGTACACTGGTATCCTGGTACGTAAGGAATATTTGTGCCAAAGGATTTTGCAAACCAATGTGGTCTTCAATAGTTACGGTCAAAAAACTCCTTACAGAAAGTGCACGAAATTTTTCATTTTGGTTCAACACTTTTTACACGTTAGCTATGTAATTTTACGATTATTTCAGCTCAACGGTTGGTTTCACCCCAACGGTTGGTTTTGCCCCAACGGTTGGTTTCAGCTCAACGGTTGGTTTCACCCCAACGGTTGGCTTCAACCCAACGAATGGTTTTGCCCCAACGGTTGGTTTTGCCCCAACGGTTGGTTTTACCCCAACGGTTGGTTTTACCTCAACGGTTGGTTTTGCCCCAACGGTTGGTTTTACCCCAACGGTTGGTTTTGCCCCAACGGTTGGTTTTGCCCCAACGGTTGGTTTTGCCCCAACGGTTGGTTTCAGCTCAACGGTTTGTTTCACCCCAACGGTTGGCTTCAACCCAACGAATGGTTTTGCCCCAACGGTTGGTTTTGCCCCAACGGTTGGTTTCAGCTCAACGGTTGGTTTCAGCTCAACGGTTGGCTTCAACCCAAGGAATGGTTTTGCCCCAACGGTTGGTTTTGCCCCAACGGTTGGTTTTACCTCAACGGTTGGTTTTGCCCCAACGGTTGGTTTTACCCCAACGGTTAGTTTTACCCCAACTGTTGGTTTCACCCCAACGGTTGGTTTCACCCCAACGGTTGGTTTTGCCCCAACGGTTGGTTTTGCCCTAACGGTTGGTTTCACCCCAACGGTTGGTTTTGCCCCAACGGTTGGTTTCAGCTCAACGGTTTGTTTCACCCCAACGGTTGGCTTCACCCCAACGGAAGGTTTCACCCCAACGGATGGTTTCACCCCAACAGTCGGTTCCACCCCAGCGGTTGGTTTTATCCCAACGGTTGGTTTCACCCCAACGGTTGGTTTCACCCCAACGGTTGGTCTCACCCCAACGGTTGGTCTTAGCCCAACAGTCCGTTTCGCCCCAACGGTTGGTTTCACCCCAACGGTTGGTTTTGCCCCAACGGTTGGTTTTACCCCAACGGTTGGTTTTGCCCCAACGGTTGGTTTCACCTCTAACGGTTGGTTTCACCCCAACGGTTGGCTTCAACCCAACGAATGGTTTTGCCCCAACGGTTGGTTTTGCCCTAACGGTTGGTTTCACCCCAACGGTTGGTTTTGCCCCAACGGTTGGTTTCAGCTCAACGGTTGGTTTCACCCCAACGGTTGGCTTCAACCCAACGAATGGTTTTGCCCCAACGGTTGGTTTTACCCCAACGGTTGGTTTTGCCCCAACGGTTGGTTTTACCCCAACGGTTGGTTTTGCCCCAACGGTTGGTTTCACCCCAACGGTTGGTTTTGCCCCAACGGTTGGTTTCAGCTCAACGGTTGGTTTCACCCCAACGGTTGGTTTCAGCTCAACGGTTGGTTTCACCCCAACGGTTGGCTTCAACCCAACGAATGGTTTTGCCCCAACGGTTGGTTTTGCCCCAACGGTTGGTTTTGCCCCAACGGTTGGTTTTACCCCAACGGTTGGTTTTGCCCCAACGGTTGGTTTTACCCCAACGGTTGGTTTTGCCCCAACGGTTGGTTTTGCGCCATCGGTTGGTTTCAACCCAACGGATGGTTTCACCCCAACAGTCGGTTTCACCCCAACGGTTGGTTTTAACCCAACTGTTGGTTTCGCCCCAACGGTTGGTTTCACCCCAACGGTTCGTTTTCCCCCAACGGTTGGTTTTGCCCTAACGGTTGGTTTCACCCCAACGGTTGGTTTTCCCCCAACGGTTGGTTTCAGCTTAACGGTTTGTTTCACCCCAACGGTTGGCTTCACCCCAACGGGAAGGTTTCACCCCAACGGATGGTTTCACCCCAACAGTCGGTTCCACCCCAGCGGTTGGTTTTACCCCAACGTTTGGTTTTACCCCAACGGTTGGTTTCACCCCAACGGTTGGTTTCACCCAACGGTCTTGACCCAACAGTCGGGTTTCGCCCCCCAACGGTTGGCTTCACCCCAACGGTTGGTTTTGCCCCAACGGTTGGTTTCACCCCAACGGTTGGTTTCAACTCAGCTGTTGGCTTCACCCCAACAATAGGTTTCACCCCAACGGTTGGTTTTGCCAACCTAACGGTTGGTTTTGCCACAACGGTTGGTTTCACCTCAAACGGTTGGTTTTGCCCCAACGGTTGGTTTCAGCTCAACGGTTGGTTTCACCACAACGGTTTGCTTCTCCACAACGGATGGTTTCACCCCAACGGTTGGTTTCACCCCAACGGATGGTTTCACCCCAACGGATGGTTTCACCCCAACTGTTGGTTTCACCCCAACGGTTGGTTTCACCCCAACGGTTGGTTTTGCCCCAACGTTTGGTTTAGCCCCAACGGTTGGTTTAACCCCAACGGTTGGTTTCAGCTCAAGGGTTGGTTTCACCCCAACGGTTGGCTTCACCCCAACGGATGGTTTCACCCCAACAGTCGGCTGCATACCACCCCAACGGTTGGTTTTACCCCAACGGTTGGTTTCACCCCAACGGTTGGTTTCACCCCAACGGTTCGTCTCCCCCCACAGGCGGGCTACCCCAACGGTTGGTTTCACCCCAACGGTTGGTTTTGCCACAACGGTTGGTTTCACCCCAACGGTTGGTTTCACCTCAGCGGTTGGCTTCACCCCAACGGTTAGCTTGACCCCAACGGTTGGTCTCACCCCAACAGTCGGTTTCACCCCAATATTGGTTTCACCCCAACGGTTGGTTTTGCCCCAACGGTTGGGTTTACCCCAACGGTCGGTTTCATCCCAACGGTTGGTTTTACCCCAACGGTTGGTTTGACCCCTACGATTGGTTTCACCACAACGTTTGGTTTCACCCTAACCATTGGTTTCACCACAACGGTCGGTTTCATCCCAACGGTAGGTTTCACCCCAACGGTTGGTTTGACCCCTACGATTGGTTTCACCACAACGTTTGGTTTCACCCTAACCATTTGTTTCACCACAACGGTCGGTTTCATCCCAACGGTCGGTTTCACCCCAACGGTTGGTTTCACCCTAACGGTTGGTTTCAACCTAACGGTTGGTTTCAGCCCAAAGGTTGATTTCACCCAACGGTTGATTTCACCCCAACGGTTGGTTTCACCCCAACGGTTGGTTTCATCCCAACGATTGGTTTCACCCCAACGGTTGGCTTTACCCCAACGGTTGGTTTCACCCCCCAACGGTTGATTTCACCCCAACGGTTGGTTTCATCTCAACGGTTGGTTTTGCCCCAACGGTTCGTTTCACCGCAGGGGCTCGTTTCACCCCAGCGGTTAATTTTGCCCCAGAGGTTGGTTTCACCCTAACGGCTGGTTTCACCTCAACGGTCGGTTTCAGCCCAAGGGTTGGTTTCACACAAACGGTTAGCTTCACCGCAACGGACGATGTCACCCCATCGTTTGCTTCGCCCCAACTCTTGGTTTCATACAAATACTTTGATTAGGCGCTTGTTGCCATGACAATAGTTTCTTTCAGCCAAGCGATCTATTTAAACTCAGTATTTGGTTTAATCAGTCCTCTCATTTTTCATAACCTGGATTGGTGGATTAAAGCAGCAGCTTGGTAAAGCGGTTGAAACTAGAAAAAATGCTCAGGACTTGAGCAAAAAGGGATATGTTTCATATTCCTATTAAAAGTATGGTAAACTAGATCAGCACATTCGCTTGGTGTAACCTGGAAAAGTATTAAGAAACAATAGCGGCCAAAATCATGTTAATTATTAATTTTTTCTGAAACATATTGCGGACAGCAAATCTATTGCTAACATTTAAGTTTTTGACAGGATTTGTTAGGAATTTTCAGAAATTCCTTAGGGTCGCAGAGACATGGCTGAGGTATACCGCTCTTTTGATTTTGCAAGTTAATCGATGTTGCCAGAATACGGTGCAATTTGTGAGCGTCAATAGTCGTGACTATGCAGTGAAACAGATAAATAACTCGGGTGGGAAATGCGCATTTATATAATTTGGTACTAAGGTAAAAAATCGAGTAAACTCAAAAGTCACTTATAAGTGGAGTCTTTTTTAAAGCATCAATTGCAATTCGTTTTGTGACTTCTGTTCAAGAAAGTATCTAACAAAATTGGTCATCAAAACTCTAACAGCCATTATGTCGCCACACAATGCTCTTATGAGTTTCAATTAAGCTATGGTAATAAAGCCATAGGTAAATTTAATACGTTTTGTAGAGAACTTCAATATACGTTCATGGATTCCAAGCTACATCTGTCCACATTTCAGTAATAATTTCGCTTTGCATTCAAGAAAAGCATCTGTTTATTACAAAAAAATATTTACAGAAATTTTGATGCTCGCAATATGTTTAGAAAAATTAATAATTGGCATGATTTTGGCAG